>OOFE01004286.1:2091-13745 GCA_900323365.1 Monocentris japonica
GTAAAATGGAGCAGGACAGGACTCTTTGGAAGAGGTAAAAAATTCATACAATGAAAGATTCCCAAAAGGTCCTGTAATAAGGCTAGTCCTAGCTAGGCCTGTAAAGTCCTTTGATGCTTGTTAGTGATAAAGGGCAATATAAAAAAAAAACTTAACTTACACTGAAACTGGACAGGTGACTGTAATTTTACCAAATACACAAAACAAATATATTTTGATTGGCAATGACATTGTCAACAGCAACCCCAAAATAGAGATACATATGGAGTGCGCCACCCCTAGTGTGGTATGTTGAATTATGTTAAATTTCTTTTCAGTGGTGTATAGTCTTGAGAATCCAAATTCAGGCAATTACACATACTTTGTGGGGCTAACAAATACTTACATTTTGTGCATATTGAGACTACTATTGAATTTATCTTAGTAAGCACACCAAGACCCACCCATGACAACTAGGAGTCAAATGTAGACCTGGGCACTTATCACTGGAATGCAGACAAATCTTGGGGGAGGCATCTGGGATAGGTAGGCCTGACACATTTTAACCTGACAAGAATGGCCATACCATTTGTCAAAAAGATCAGTGTCCATGTCACGACACAGATGTGCTGCTGTGCAGATAGAATTGCGTTTTAAAGGTCAAAAAGCAATGCCTATTTAGCTGGTCCACCGCTACATTTTGGGGTGGGCTGGGCAGGGCAGACGGAGTGCTTTTCTAATACGCCACTGATGGGAGGTTCATGTGAGGGGATCCGACAATATGTCGGACGCAGTCACGTGGAGTGGAAAAGAGGTTAACTCATGCCTGTCGCTGGCTGTCATTTTAAAATAGTTTTTTAACAAACTTTAGCAAATATTTGGCTGATCACCTACCGTCAGCTGGCTGTTGAAAGTTGACATAGGCGTATCCAAGGGAACGCCGTGTGATCATGTCTCTGCAGACCCGAATCGAGAGGATAGCTCCGGCAGGGCTGAATTTCTCGTACAGCATGGCCTCGGTCACATCTTGATGCAGATCCCCGACGTACAGGGAGGCCATGGGATAACTAGGAGCACTAGGGTTCATTTTCGTTGGCTCTAGCAGCTAGCGAAGTAACCGGGACAAAAGTGACAAAAATGTATAGGAAAAGTTTTCGACGAAATTGCTAACGCTTGGTTCCTCTAACGTTAACTGTTACGCTAGTTCGGGGCAGAATGGATCCAGATGGTTAGCAACCGTTGACTTGACAACTGCAATATTGAAGTAAAAAAATTAAAATGACCGAATGTATTATTTGTCTATTATTATTAAAATGTTATAGTTCAAATTTAGCCACAAAACAATAAAAGTAAATCTACTTGGCCTCGCTTCTTAGTAAGCCAGCAACAAACGTCGATTGAAAATGTGTCGTTTGATTTCGTCCCGTCTTGTACCGTCCAGTCTTCGAATGTCTTCTCCAGCTTCACCGATTTTGTTACAAAAAGAAAAATGATTTTTTGGCGTTTTTAATGTTTTAAATTTTTTTTGTATTTTTATTTTTTTATAGAATGTGTGCCGAGCGAGCTCAAGAGCACACACGCACTCACACAGCACTGACAGCCGGGGTTGAGGGGAAAGAAGTGGTTGGAAAGTTGTTGTATATATACTGCCGTTAACGTCACGGAAATGGACCAATTGTCTTTCAGCATAAGTGAAAAAAGTCAACAAGGAGGCGTTGACCACTAGCTCAATGTGTGATGATGAAATCATGTTGAACACATTGTTTAAGATATTAAAATAGTCAACTGTTAAAATTGACCCATTCACATTACTTATTTGTTTTGTGTCGTTGTACGTGAAAGAATCCTCCTGGGTCCCAGTGGTTCGGATCCAATGCCCATAATCCCACTAGGAATGATTATTGCGAAAGACTTGAGTATCACTGAATAATAACATGATAACGATAATAACCTGAATTGACTTCAATGTGGGTGAAAGTATTCTGCAGCATGCATTATCTGCCTGGCATTGATTCAATTGTAGGAACATTTGACCACTTTGAAACATGTAGCTTTGTACCATGGACAAGGAGCTTTGTGTCTTATTTTAATTCAGAAAAGTGGTTGGATCATGCTCAGCCTTTGTAAGGTGGTGAGAGTCTCTGTCTTGTGACTGCTGAGTAGCCTCTCATCAGATGCTATCAGAGTGAGAGTGGACAGAGTCACATTCCTCACGCCACAAGACTTCTTTTGGCTTTAAGGGCCATTGACCTATGATCAAAGCTGAA
This sequence comes from Monocentris japonica, assembly GCA_900323365.1. Lineage (NCBI taxonomy): Eukaryota > Metazoa > Chordata > Actinopteri > Trachichthyiformes > Monocentridae > Monocentris > Monocentris japonica. The sequence continues at coordinate 4,338 of OOFE01004286.1, forward strand.
TAGTTAAAAAAAAAAAAACATTGTTTCAAATGAAACAGGCCTACTGATTGATGAATGATCTCTTGATATGAAACTCTTCTATAGCATGATAGGCTTCCTACAGCTTATAAATGTGAGGTAAACAATGGGTCTATGCTCTAGGGTTTGACATTTATGTCAATATCTGATGGAACCTAATTGGACCCAAAAGACTTGGGCTATATATCTCATTAGTCATGTTTGAGTGAGTTTAAAAATAACGTGTTCAGAAACACAAGATCTAATCTGGAGCAATGTCAATATGGCAAACCAAATGACCATTAACTGTCAATTTCAGTACATTGCAGAAAGATGTGTATTCTTGGTCATTTCACAGAACAAGGTAAAGCCTAAAATAACTCATCCTTGTTCACACTACCCATGGAGAGGTCCATGCTTACCATCTGCAGAGGGCAGTGTTGTTGATGAAGAATGCAGTTCCCATCTGAAACCAAAAGCTGCTGTCTTAAATTATGCAGTTTGAAGTACCATTATAAATTCACGAGTATCAGGGGAGGGAGTGAAAATATGGAGTTTTATGAAGCAATCCTTTTATCATTCCATTGTTCTTTCAGCTAGTTACCAAAAACTCATTTAAAGACCTCTTCAGATTCCTATCTGAAAGTCAAATTTGGGTGATGTAGGGCCATAATTCAGCAGGCAACTGCAGCATATCTGTCACAACAATGTATGAACCTTTGAAAAGTTTGCCCTCTATTTAAAGCTCTAAGTTGTAATTGCATTTTTGCTGAAACACTGTTGCCCCACTATTGGCTTGAAAACACGTTTTGAGCTTGAGCTCTTGATACATGGGCTGACAGGTTAACATGAGGCTTACATTTTTTTAGAACGTAAAAGAATTGTTTACTTCAATGTTTACATTGAACATTAAAAATAAACAAGTCTGTATTCAGTTAATTGGTTATGAAATTTGAAACATCTATTTATCACAAAGAAGGCAAACGTTTGGAGGTGATTATGCTTGTGGCTTTTAACCAATAGTTAATGTGACTCGTGAAGGCCTTTCTTGTATGTGTGCATGAGGACATTCATTAGCAGCACATTCTCTTTACTGAGACAGTCCTCATTCCTCACTATTTAGTTCAAGGCTGCACCCTGGGCACATGCTCAGATCGCTGTGAGTAGGTCCCAGTGAGAGTAGCCGACCCACTTCCTGCCTAGCATAGTAAATGGTGGTGGACTGAGCTGACAAACTAATAATTTCCCAAGACAGTGCACACATCGTTATTGCTATTAATTTAACATACTGTAAAATGAAACCCTACACAAAAGGAGCAAATAAACACATGCAGCACATTTGGTTTTAATGTTTAATTCCACTTAAATGAAAGCACATAACCAAATAGCACACTCAAGTGTTTAACTTGAACATGTGTGAATGCTTAATCTTGCAACCCATTTTTTTGAATTAAGTGTTAGATAATTTAAGGAATTGGCACTACTCTGTATGTAGTAAATGGTTGTAGTGCAGCTTTCTACAGAGTGCTACTTTTTTAATCAATTTATATGTAGCATTGTTTTAGCTTATTTGTCTTTTCATGATGTATTTCCAGGGAAGGTAAATATACCTGCAAACCAAATCTTGAGCAAAATTTGCCATTACCAAAGCACTTTCACCCTCACCCCCAAACTAATTAGACATACCTTCCAGTTATCAAAACAAGAGACAAAGGGGATAAAATACACAAATAAAAATACAATGCACCTGAATAGAAAATAGTACAAAGTAACCACATAAAAACATATGGGAAAAGAATTCTCTACACTGCTGAAAAGATAAAATATCAAACTTACAGTATCAAGCCATTTTATCAAATTGTTACGTTTTTCTTAGGTTGTCTATACCTCGTCATCATGGCATGGAAAATTAGAGAAAATAATAGTCTGCACAGGTTGGTGAAGGTGAAAAGAATCCTCTCAATAAACTATCAATTATAGTTTTACCATGGTTTTGGCAAATGGCCATTCAAACATAAAACCTTCCCGATCAAGCCCAAATGCACACTGGACCCACTGATCCACAACATGTGTATCCTCAAGGAAAACACTACCTGTCACACTGGACATCTGGCAGGGATAGATGGGTGCAAGCAATATGACAATACACCCTCGCCGAGGTAAATATCAAGGTTTGCAGCCATTTAGGTTCCCCCTCCCTTGTATTTATCACTGCTGTCGGACGAAGCCTAAAACGTAGTGAAACAGTTTCAGATTGCCCTGTTCCTTTTTCCACTTCTGAGTTTTTACTATGGACATTGAATGGGTTCAGTTCATGTAAAAACATGAAAATTACCAAAACTGGAGTTACATTTTTTTTCTGCAACAGAAACAATTTGCTACAGTGAGGAAGGTTCAAGAGCATGGGGCTGATTTGGGTTTGAGGGGGAGTGTTCATGTTGGCTTTTTGGTAAACCATGAATGCAGATCAAACACATCAGTTGCTTCACATGATGAGTAATGCTCAATAAAAAAACAGACCATCTACTTCATCCCATCCTCTGTGGTCCAGAGTGGTGGACACACACACACATGCACACACACATACACACACCAATGTACCTGCACACACATACTGTATATACTGTGAGTGAAGTGCAAACATACATAGCTGCACATGTATGTACGCACACAACCACACACACAACTTAGGCTGGTGAGAGGTAAAAAATGTGTTGTTTTTTTTAAAAGACAAAATTGGAACTCAGTTCTTCTCTGTTCCCTCCTCTGTCTCCTCTGTCTCCTCTGTCTCCTCCCCCTCACCCTGGGCGTCTGCCATCCACAGCTGCAACAAAGCATGGGATATGTAGGATTAGGGCACAGTCAGCACCACAGGCAACCCTTTGCATCTAAAAATGCTTATGAGGAAGAAGATTCCAGAGGTAAATGTGAAAACTCTGAAAAAAAATAGTGCACAGATAAAGACAGACAGCGAGATCATCAGAGACAGCTGACAGGAAGACAAATAGGGATGTGGCAAGACAAGACACTCACTGTCAGATTGTCACGGAGCAGCTGCATGATCAAGGTGCTGTCTTTGTAGGAGTCACTGTTGAGGGAGTCCAGCATGGCAATGGCATCATCAAAGGCCTGGGAGAGACAGAGGCAGCCATCAATACTACCCAAACCATTCTAGCCACTAGTCCACAGTGCTGCCCCCTCTGAAGTATACACATTTATATAACACGCGACACCCACATTCACCATATTTCATGAATTTCACCTATTTTGTGACATATTCTATATCTTATTTCTAGTCTTTTAATAGAAAAATAAACAAGGGAGACAACCCTAAAAATATAGATTAAGAGAGACAGTTGAAGACAGAAAGAGGCAAGGGGAGTGAAAGAGAAAGACAAACTGACTTGAAACCTGGGTAGAAGTAAGCTCCTACCGTCTTGGCCAGTTTGCAGGCCTGCTCAGGTGAATTGAGGATCTCATAGTAGAAAACAGAGAAGTTGAGGGCCAGGCCTAGGCGGATGGGATGTGTAGGTTGCATGTCCTTGCAGCTGATGTCAAAGGCCAACTGGTAGGCTTTCTGGGAGCTACTGATGATAGCTGCACACAGGAGACAGACAGGAGGGAGCAGATATTTAAAATGGGAAAGACAAGATGGCCAATGGTTTGTCTGTTCACATTACTATGCAACTGCCCTGGATAGCACTACATTCATGCACCATTGTGCAACGATTGCCAATGTGTACACATATTTAGGCTATAATACAGCCTATGTAATATTTAACTAGCCATTTGCCTAGGGTGCTTTTGGACTTGGGTCACATGAGTAAAATTATTATTCCAGTATTTGTAATTATGAAGGAGATTATTTCACCATCATGAGCCACAGACACCAAAGACAATAAAGCTGACTAAACTTGATCTGGCCTAACTCCTCACAACTATGGAAATGCATCATGTGTTACATGTGCATTTGTTAGGACAAACCCTTTCAAAAGGGGAGGCATACCAATACATTTTGATCTAGGACATTCCAATCAATGTTTGTTGGCACAGACAAGCAGACTGTTGCGGTTTGGGTTGGGTTGCTAAAGCCACAAAAGTAACTCTGAAAATGTCTCCCGCCAACCAGCAACAGCCAGCGCCCTAGTACAGCTGCTGCAATGACAACCCAGTAGCAGTCCCCGCCCACGTTTAGGCTGACAGTTATAGGTCAAGGGCTGGGAGTGTGTCAGTATTCTGGCCACAAACAGCACCTGAAGTAGGTTGGCCCATCCATCCTAAAGATGATTTGAAGGACCATGTAATCAGCACACATTCATTACTTCCTTCAACAGATGTGATGTGATGGCCTGTTGTCATATAAACTAAATTATCCACTTGCTATCTGACTTGGTTGCTTTTTGAGAGATGGAAATGCTCGAGAGATGGATGGAGAGAGTCTACCAGCAACAAATAACCAATAATAGCAGAGGAAGAGGCTTTATCCTGGAGCCTGCTATGACTAATCTGTCAGTAGGGTGGTTAGCTTCAGGAGCAACTCTCAGAACAGGACCAACCTGTTATACAGTCAGCAGAGTTTCATAAGCAACCAAGAAGATGTACTATGCTCATGATACATAATATGATACAATATTGAAGTCACAATAATGTCACAATATCAGAGAAGTTAAAATTAAAGCACTTTTACATTGCATTTATAGAAGTAGAAGCTAAGGCAAAACTACTCCTTTTAAAGACAAAATAAAATCTAAAATACAATACAGATATGTATTTGTATATTAGACAATTCAATCATTTTTTCAGAACTGACTTTGGTTCAGCATTATCAGAGAACCAGCCAGGCCCTATTGCATTATAATCCAAATGAGCTGAAATGAATACTAGGAAGACAAAAAGCGCCTTGGCTAAAATCAAGGACACAAACAGGGTTGACACAAATAGATTTGGTATTTGATGCTAAGTGTTCAATGTGGTCAAATGCATTGCAATACAGTTTTGAGAAGAAGCAGCATAGCTTCTCTATGTTTGAGCCTTGCCCTGCCGCAAATGTGAATTTCAGTGAATTTAACTTCAGAGATTGGTTCAATCTTGAATCAGAACTTGATGTTAATTATGTCTTCATACTGGAGATGGAACTCTTGGCACTACAGACCATCTTCAAGGTCTCCCACCGTATCATCCAACCACTGTAGAGTATACCATTGTGATGGATTTGAAAGGACCAAACATCAACAGTCTCAGGGTAGGAATATTAATCTTGGGTCAGTTTTGACTTTTGGATCATCAGTAAGATGGTAATGAGGTCCTGATGAAGCATTCTGGGTCAACCCTCTGAAGGGGTTGAAAAGGAGAGGCCAGACAAATGTAGAAACAAATATGGGAGCTTAGAACTACATTTTAAAATGGTCATATTTACTAGAAAACCTTTCACAGAAGACACAGATCCATTAGATCAGTGGTTCTCAATCCTGGTCCTCAGGGCCCAGAGTTCTGCTGGTTTTCAATCCAGCCATCTAAAAGGGGACTGATTTAGACCTGGGACAACAGGTGAACACGATTAACTACCTGGTAGGACAGAAAACCAGCAGGGCTCTGGGCCCCGAGGACCAGGATTGAGAACCATTGTATTAGATATGTATTGTATTAGATAATAATTTTCCTCCAATAATTGAAATTGCTATAGGCTATATTGCTTTCCTCCACCCCCAAGTATTGTATTGAGTGGGCTCTCTGGTGAATGGCACAGAGACTCAGTGGTTAGCACTGTCACCTCACAGCAAGAAGGGCCAGGGTTGATCCCCGACCCTTTCTGTGTGGGGCATTCTGCATGTCTGTGTTGGCATTGTTGCCTCTGGGTGCTCCGGTTTCCTCCCACACTCCAAAGACATGCAAGTCAGGTGGATTGGAGACTCTAAATTGCCCATAGGCACAAGTGTAAGTGATTGTCTCTGTGTTACAAACAGTGATGGACTGGTGACCTGTCCAGGCTGTTCTCTTGCCTTTCATCTAATGTATGCTGGGATAGGCTCCAGCCCCCAGTGACCCTCAATAGGAATAAGCGGGTAAAAAGAAAACTAAGCAATGGGTGAAAAGTAGGGAATGGGAACCATGCTTGTTGATTAGACACACAGAGGAATGGTTTACTCACACGTCTTCTCATCTCCAGTGGCCACCTCAGCCAGGTAGCGGTAGTAGTCTCCCTTCATCTTCAGGTAGAAGACTTTGCTGTCAGCTGGTACAGCTTTGGGAATCAGATGGTTGTCAAGCAGAACCTGGGGGGATGGGGGTGGAGAAAAACAAACATATGCAAGTCAAACTCAAAGCCATTCAGAATTACATCAATAGTGACAAGTCAGCCTGTAAATCAACACAACAATCACTTGGCTATAGTATTGTGTTCATGTGTTCCATATAAGCCCTGCAATAGAGTAGCCTACATTTGGCTTTAGTTAGTGTAATAGATGAAACAATGACTGCTCTAGTATACCCTGATGTGTCGGACTACCTCGACAACTTGCAGGGAGGCAGAAAATCTTGCATTCCTCATACTGAAGCAAAGACTTAATGTTTCACATTGGAACCAGTTCTTGATTTTCCCTAGTTTTCCTCCCATCCTCACCCCTCTTCCCACTCTCCACTCTGGATCCAACCCAAACATTTACTGCCATCCTTCCACTTATCCCTCCCCTTCATCCCTCCCTACTGTATCTGCTCCTCACCACCACATCATTGCAGATCTCCTTCAGTTCCTTCTCTATTTTCTCCCTGTACTCCTTGGCCTTCTCACTGTTCTCGGACTTCTGCTCCATGCTGGACACCACCCTCCAGGAGGACCTCCTGGCTCCCACCACATTCTTGTAGGCCACGGAGAGCAGGTTGCGCTCCTCATTGCTGAGCTCTGAGCCCTCCTCAGTCACAGCCTTCATGGCTGCGGCCATGTCATCATAGCGCTCAGCCTGCTCAGCCAGCTTGGCCTTCTGTACCAGCTCCTCCTTGTCCGTCATGGCTCCTATCAGGGCTGAGGAAGGGAGGACGGTGGAGTGGGAGTAGGAAAGGGCGTGGAGGAGGACAGAACAAATAAGACAGTAGAGGGAGTTGGAGAACAGAGGGGAGGAAGTCAGAGAGTGGGAGGTAGGGAGATGGAAAACATGGACATGATAGGGGAGGGAGGAGGATTGGATAATTTAAATTTGATGAATGAGTACTTTTTAAAGAACTCAGACAAAATCCCCAATAATAAACACAAGCAAATTAAGAAAACATCTTCATCAATTTGACAACACACACAACACATTTTGACAACACAACACATTACAGACAACACAACACAATACAGAAACGTGCTGCAATTACACCAAATTACACCAAACGACCAAACAATTACACCAAACGACAACAGAAGTGTATCCAGAGGACACTTAAAAGTGATAAACACGTCTGGACACGCTGCCTTTGTGGTAGTAATGCACCTCTAAGCTGGTTTGCCAACCGCCAATAAACACTAAAGAAGAAGAAGACGACGACGATGCCACGCTACCATGTTGTTGGAAAATTTGCTAAAATGTAAGTGTTTTTGGTTTATTTTAACATTGTGATCGCATGATTCAGATATTATTGCAGATATCTGCTGTTAACCTAGTGTTGGCCTTTTGCTTATTATTAGCCTGCCAATTCAAATAACCTGACGAAATACACACAATTAATTGTGAAACACACTATGTTAGCTGGCTATAATGTTAATTGTTACTTCAGAACCCGTAATAGGGGACAAGCAAGTTAAACTACCACTAGGTTTTGCTGACATGACTAATGAAATGAAACCTATCACTTTGCTTAATTTTTTAAAATCAGCTAGCATAAGGAAACATAGCTGGCGATCCTCAAAGTAACTAATCCCCAAATGGAGGATACTAACACTGGTTAGATAACTTTGCCTATGGAGCTATAAAGGAAGAATTTTGGGTTTAATCTAGGCATACAATTTAGAGAAAATATATCTCTGCCCCAGGACTTTTTCTTATGAGTGCTGGACTAGATTTCCATTGCAGTGAGAATGAAAGTGTGTAGGTTAAAACTTTTGTGTGGTACAAGCTGCTATCTAGGAAAATCATAAGGGCTTCCCTTACACGTGTTTTTCTTGAAACGACTAGTCAAAATGTCTGCTGTGAACAAGGTCTATATATATATATATCACAGGTATTCGTATGCTAAGGCCACATGTTAATGGGCCGGTTTCACAGACAGGGCTTAGATTAAGCCAGGAGTAGGCCTTAATGTGCACTAGTTAAACTAGGACATTTAAGTAGCTTTCATGAACGTGGCTTAGTTAGTCGGAGACTATGGAGTCCTGGAGTAAGGTAAGTAAGCCTAAATGAGAACACCTGGGTTAAGCATGATTAGGTTAAGTATGAGCACATGCTGTTGGTCTAATGGTGCTCATAAAAACCCAGAATGGAATAGAAAACACCATTACTGGTGTGAATCTTGAGACAAAACAATGGCAGAGGTAAAAAGAATTTGTTCAAAAAACTTAAGTGAGTATGAAAAAACGTTACTAAAACAAATTGTGTCAAACCATCCAGTTATTGAAAGTAATAACCAAACTACTGCTACTGAGCAAAAGAAAAAGAGTGGTTGGGCTGCATTTGCAGTGAATTCAATGCAAATGAAAATGTAACCACAAGAACACGACAACAACTTCATGTGAGATATCTTCATTATTATCAGTATTTGACATTTCTCATATTCCTATTTTTGTGACATCACCTCTATTGAATAATATCTGCCTTTTATAGACTCTGTGGAAGAACCTTAAACTGGCTTTAAAAAGAGAGAATGCAGATATCAGGAGAGGGATTTAATACTGGTGGTGGACCACCAAAAAAAAGACAAGATTGATGAATTGATTGACTTGCTGTCTGGAATAATAGAGCACCAGCAACCTCTGGATGGTATACCAGATGATGACCATTTGGACAGTTCAGATGAAGAACTGAGCACAAATGGTAAATATACCAAAGAAAGTAAATTGGTTGCTTCCTTTGGTAAATATATTCCACTGTCTGTGTCAATCTTTATTCTTCTTTCATTCTAAGGACCATGTGAGTGTATTTGTGCTTCTAACGGTGCTCTTTTTCCAGAGGAAAGGAATCTGAACAGGTTGGAAGAGCCAGTGCACAGTGAGTGCGTACCCTCCACATCTGCTATAGCATCCCTGAGAGAAGATGCTGCCACCACCTTTCAGCGGAGAACAAAAAAGATGACCATGCATGAAAAGTTAGCCAGAGAATTTCATGAGCATAAAATGAAATATCTGAAGGAAGAACATGAAATGAAAATGAGAATTCTACAGGTTGAATTGGATATGAAGTTGGAAGAGAGAGCTGTGATCCAAAAAAGATACAGTAATGA
>OOFE01004291.1:3287-15810 GCA_900323365.1 Monocentris japonica
TGCCGTGGACACCTGCTGGGTACGCACCTGCTGGGCCGAGGGGGGCGCCGACGACACCTGGGGAACGAACACACACACACTCTATGATTAGTGTTGGTAGTGTTGATAATGGTATTGATGTTGGTGCAGTTGCTGTTGGTGTAGCATGGCCTAGAGAGGTTAGAGAGACTGCAAAAACATCTGCAAGTTCGATCCCGGCAACAACCTGTCAAAGTGTCCTTGAGCAAGGCACTGAATCCCAACCGGCTCACTCATTATAAGATGCTCTGGATAAGAGTGTATAAAATGTGGTGCTGTAGCTGAATCGTGCAGTAGACAATCCTTCCAGCAGATGGCGTTTCAGACCTAAATAGAGAATTTGTGAATTTGTACTTGTGTGGGCATAGGACATGTGATGCATGTGTGTAAGTGAAAGATATCCACACTGATAGAGAGAGACAGAGAGATAGTGAGGGCAGAGAGAGACGCCATCTGGCAGAGGGGGAAATCACACAGAGCAGGGCAGACATGATTTCCATGGACACAAGGACAAAGAATCAGACCGTGACATGGCTCATCCACACAGGGTGGGATAAGGACATGGAGAGGGAGGGAGAGAAACAAACAGGGAAAGAAAGAGAGTTTCATTGAAAGTGAGAGAAAAGTTAACAAGGGAACTTGAAATTTGGCTTCTATGTGTGGACAGAAGAATTGGGATAGATTATTTTAGGACTTTGAGCTCTGTGTGTCTTTCATCTTGGTCCGTTAGTGTGTGAAAAAAATTAAACCTACCATCCAGCCACAGTGGCTGGTGTATTTAGAATTCCACTGGCCAAATTTAAGTTTTACCACCCAAAGCACGTTTTAGGATGAAAAAGAGAGGTTAAAACACATTTTGGTAACTTCACACTGCAGCAAGAACAAGTGGAAACTTACCAAACACAATGAAGAAGTACCAGCATTTGGCTGGTGGCTAATTTCAAATTCTAGTGTATATACAGACAACATAAGGCTTTAATATGAATCACAGTATCTGTGGATGTCTGTGTTTGCCAGTTCCATGACGTGGTATATGTATGTATATGTGTATACCTGGTCTTCGGTGGCCATGCTCTTCCTCTGCTGCGCTGACTTCTCCATGGCCTCGCTGAGGGACTTGGCGTACTGCACCATGGCTTTGAGCTGGGAGTCGGTCAACACCCACAGCAAGTCATCCAGGATCAGAATCAGCTTGGAGGCCACCACGTTACAGTCCTTCATCTGCATGGTGGAGAACCATGGGTATGAACATACGTTACGCAGGTGGAAACAGCCAGCCGTGTAATGTGATCCTATCAGGGAAATTCTCTTCTTGGTACTTGCAGGGTCCAAGTAGCTCGCTGGTGATGCTCAATTCTTAGCTGTTGATAGTAGTAACAGCTACATATGTAACAGTCTGCATGGATAGCAAAATGCAGGTTTAACTTTGGTTCCCAAAACATATGGTTTATATATGAATCTATGAGTAGCCATGAGACATACTGTTATGTATGAGCACACAACTACGCCAAGCTACAAACACACAAACTGCATTTAAGTTCTTCATCTGGTGAAACACACACATCCTTTTCATAGCATGAGCTTGAATTGCAATAACAATAAATGCATTACTCAGCAGTTCTGCAAAAGCCTAAAGAACAAATCAGGCAAATTACTTTCACATCCCCACACCAAAGTCTTCTCTGCACTTTTTAGTAGATTATATTGCTTCTTCAACACAGACATTGGTAGTCATCTTTGTTTAAGCGCACACTAGCCTAGTGTGTGAGTGTGTGTGATAAGAATTGTTGCTGAAGTTGGCCCTGCAAGCTGTGGGACCACACACAAACAGTGATTAATGTTCACTGTGGTCAAGTGCATGTTGCTTAGAGCAGCCTGATTCCAGTGAAACAGCTACAGCTTGACAGTGAAAATTCATAGGACTAGTGTCTGAATGTGAATAAACACAGTGTCTGCATTAGAGCAGTCACTGATTCTCATAATTGAAGGGAACCATTATTGGGAGAAGCCTGCTGCCCCGAGGTTGTTAATAAACAGGACAAATGAACTAATATATCAAATCTGTTTTCAATCATCAAACTCCTGTCCTGCTGATTCAAAATCATTCTCCAGAGTAAGACGTGACAGAGACTGAGTGTGTCTGACCCGTCTCTTCAGAGTGACTCGGATCTTGGACTGGTTGGTGATGAGGCGGATGGGGGCGCTCAGCATCTCGTGTTCGGCGCTCTGGATGGCGTCGGCCTCGATGCGGATCATCTGCCAGCTGATTTCTTTAAACGTCAGGATCTGGACAACACACATGGTGGGCATGTTATGTGCATGAGAAGTCATTGTGTTTTGGCCTGAGCACAGCAAACAAATGACCAACAACATCTGGATGACGCGACAAAGTATTGTTAGAATGCACTTCATGAGAAGAGCTTGGATAAGAGCAAGAGCTAGTGATTGACAATCGCCATCAGAGGCTACGGTTAAACTTGTTTCAGGCCAGCTTTTATCATCCAATCACACCAGGACACATTACGTGACAGGTCTGGATGCACAATAATCTGATTTTGCTCACAGTGCTATCAGATCTTCAAACCAGATAAGTAAATGGTCAGGCTCAATTCACAACAGCCATTTCCAGGCCAAGTGATAGATGGGGATGAAGATAGAGATGCTCTTATAAAACCTGATATTTAGAGTCAAAATTCATATTGAAATGACAAGTGTAACTGGTGCCACACACCCTGAGCAATGCAAAGTCTCAAAGCATGCATGTAGGGCATTCAACTCAAGTGTATGATAATGGCTTCAGCCTCAAATGAAAACCAAGTGTGTGTTTGTGTGTGTGTGTGTACAACAGGTTACCTAGCAACATCTAAATGACAGTCCTACTTTGACAGCACTGATATGATATCTTTTAGGTTGAACTGGCTGAAACACATCAAACTAAGTGTGCATCTGTAACTAGATTTCTACTGTACATCCATGTCTACAGACCTCTCCCCTCTGGGTGTCCTGGATGCGAGTGAAGCGCAGGTCGCTGATACTCCAGCTGGTGTTGACGCTGTAGACCTGGAGCTGGGAGAGCTCGAAGGAGGCATTGAAGGCCTTGGCACTGATCCTGATCACTATGGAGTTGATGGACAGGGACATGCCCTCCACAACCTTCTCAGCAAAGCCATACTCGCTGGAGAAGAGACGGACAGGGAGACATGGACGGAGAGGAAGGGGGGGGGTGATAAGAGGTGATGGTAATACATAGAAAATCGAGTTTGGGTTATAAGCATTCAACATTTTGAAGCTTTTCAATACCTTCTGATAATGTACATCTCTCAAATCTGTCCTTTAATTGATATGATCAAGGAATGAGAAGTGGGGACTCTCCCAGAATTTATGGGGTTTTCAACTGTATCGAAGTCAAGGCACATGGTGATTAACATGACTGTTGAGGGCAAGGAGGTTCCAAAACATTTGAAGAAGCAGATGACAGGGGAAAGGAAGTGCAAAAGAGACAGAGCTCACCTTTGTCCTGAAGCCGTGGCTATGGGAGACGGGCCGTTGGGGGGGCGGGGCTCGTCACAGGTACTCATCTCCATCACCACCTTATCCAGGGTCTAAAAGAATGACAGAGCCATAGGTTTAGTTTCTAGACCAAAAATCAAAGCCTCCGTGGAATTATGTTTTCAGCGTTTGATTCTGTCGTAGGCTATTCAAGAACTTCACATCACCATCTCCCCACCAAATCACATCCCTTCTCTTCTACTCACTCCAACTGTTCAAAACCCCATTCCATCTCTCGCTCCTTAGCTCTGGCTTTCTTTCTTTTCCTAGCACTTCTCTCCTACATGACCATTCGGCAGACACAGGAATATTTTCAGGGGTCTGTGGCCAATGACCTCTTCGCTATTGGTTGTGTGTAACGTTGGCCATGTAGGGAGCATGTCAGGGATGTAATCTCATTGTACTATTGCGCTCATTGTAAGTCACCCAGTATCAGCCAAATGCTAAAAATGCAAAAGTGTAAAGTTCGAGAGCATCAATATAGAGTACAATAATTTACAGTGTAGTTCAATGATCAAAAGAGCCGTGGGAGTTGACTACACATTTTTCATTACCACATAATCAGTAGTACTTCCAGAGAGAGAGAAATCCTGTCTTCATCATCAGCCCAGTCATCATTTACTGATTAATACAAGTCTTGGCACAAGCTATACAATCTCTCTGCGTAACACTTTGTTAGGCAGCAGCCTCTCCTCATGAAAAATGGCTTAGACCATGTTATCATATGCTCTCTCCCTTTGCAAACAATTGTATAATACTCCTACAGCCTTGCCATTGTTGGCGGTTTGATACCATTGTGTTCTGCAGTATACTAAGTAATACTAGATTCAACAAAGTACTATTGTGCTACAATACGCTGCTATTGTATTATGTGGTTGTTATCCTGTGCTAAATGTTTAATGGATGGTGCTGGATAGTTTTGTGCTCTACTGATCTGTTTTGTTGTTACTATCATTATGTAATATCATATTATCAAGACTTAGCAAAAGGTGACAGTGTGTCAAACTGTTACATAATACCAGGTGCTGGACAATACATATATAGGAGGGCTTGGGCTTGTAAGACGCACATAACCTCCAGGTTTTGTGGAGACGGCGGTTAAACATGGAGTGTATTGTCCTCCTACTGTTGTTCTTTTCCAGCAGCCTGTCTGCTGGGAATCACACCTACCTAGGGATGGGGACCAGCCTAGCGGTCTGTCAACCTGACACCTGCGCCCTGATCAGTGAGCTGGCTGCCATGAGGGAGAAGCTGGCAGCCATGACCCAGACACAAAGTGCCCTGGAGAGGAACCTTGGCACCATGGTGCAGAAAATGGCCAATGTCGAAGCCAAGCTACAAACCAGCGACAGACAGGCTGAGGAGCTCAAGAAAACAAACCAGGCTCAGGATGAGCAGCTGAAGGCGCTAAATGAAATCATGGCAGTCAGTCAGGCAAAGGTGGCCTTCTCCACTGCGTTAGGGAGCTCTGTGGGTCCGTTTGAACACGACACACCCCTGAAGTACCAAAGAATCCTCTCCAACATCGGCAGCAGCTACAACCCCGCCACCGGTATCTTCACGGCCATGGTACGGGGGATGTACTACTTCCGCTACACCATGTGCAACAACAACTCAGGCCAGCCCAATTCCGCTGTGTCGTTGATGATGAACAGCCAGAGGGTGGTGTCTACGTGGGACACCGAGGGCAACGACACCCACGATAGTGCAACCAACGCGGCAGTGCTGCAGCTGGAGGCCGGAGACAGTGTGTTTGTGAAACTCTACGCAAACCGTGTGGTCTACGACGACGGATATTACTACAACACCTTCAGTGGTTTCCTGCTCTTCACCTTGTGATGCAATGTGTCATTTATCATGTGATAGACCACGATGAGTAAATTATGCAGGAGTACAGATGGTTCATTTGGCCTATCGCATTGTAAAAATGTTTTATTGTGTTTTGTGTTTATAAAATGGAGGGGTATAAAGGTTCAGACATTAGGTTATCCCTAACTGATTGTGTGAGCAGCAAGGGGAGGTCAAACTTACCAAAGAGATGGGATGGGTCTTCAACTTTGTCCATGGTATCTGTCAACAGAAATAAAAAAAAAAAAAAGAGAGGGTCAACTTTTCAACCTCACAGGATACTGATCCCTACAACAACTACTTGGCCTCTCTTCCCAGAACGGTAAACCACATGACCTGTCAATGATATTTATGAATCAAGAGGAATGCAACTGGACTGGAGAGAATTAAATCAAGTCAAAATAGCAGGCAAAGTAGCTCAGAGAGCAAAAATCAATCAGTCTAGACTAACTGGCAGCCTGCTCGTTCTACTCCAGAATTCAATTAATCCTGAACACGCAGCCTCTTATTCATGCCCGTGTCAAATGAAATAGCATTTACTTAAAAAAAGAGTAAATACTATTTACAAGTGTTAATTTGCACTTGTTTCCGTGCAGAAACTTCATGGAGACATCATGAATCGAGGAGTTAAAAACTGCTTGGGATTTGTGGCCCTAATTGAATTAAAAACACAAAAATTTCATTTGCCCACCATTTGCCAGTACACAGCAGGAAGATTTACTCCAGTTTGTATCAGTGTGAGTGTGTGTACACATATGTGTGCATGTAGGAGTGTGTCACTCATTGAGACAGGATTGAATTTTCTAAACTTTATTTAACCAAGCCCGTCATTAAAGAACAAATCCTATTCACATGACAATCGTAAAATGCACAAACTCTTTTGAGAGGAGCAGGAGAAAGTAGTGAATTTAGGTCTTCTGTAACAGGAAGAAATATGAGATGGGGATCTAAACAGAAGGGAGGGGAAATGCGATAGACATCACTGTTCTGTTTTCTACCAGTTCAACAGTAACCACTGCACTAAAGTATAAGCTGGAGCCAGGCAGCACCGCAGCAGCTAACAGGCTCCACTTCACTAGCCCCACGGTTCCTTTGCTCGACTCAGAAATCTGATACAACACACACACACACACTTTAATGACTTAGCTATTATAGCCGCAGCACTGCACCAAAGATTACACATATTGTCAGTGACACAGCAATAAAGTCTGCACAACACTACACCTCTGAACTACCCATCTCTCAGGATAAATTAGCTGAAAGAGAGCAAACAAGGACACATACACACAAATGTCAAACACACACACACACACACACACACACACACACACACACACACACACACGGCGGACGAGGAGAAAGGAGAGAGGAAAAGTGGACCTTGTTCTGCTGTTGGCCTGAATAACAGTTCAGTCACGAAGGAAATTTACACAGCTTCATTCACTGTTTCCAGGGTGTGTCTGAGGGTACTTACACATGGCACTTGACTGATGACCACTGTGGGCATCGGGCAGCTCCAGCAGAGTGTGTGTGTGGTACAATGACTTATGATCAACTGCGAGTGTGTATTACATGTATTACATATGTACAACATAGGTGTGAATAGGTGTGTCTGCTTATACCTGCACTGTGTACTGATTATGTGTGTCAGCCTGTGTGTGTGTGTATATACAGTCTACACACCTTTTCCTATCTTTTAAGTCTCTATTATCTTGAGGCCTGAGATCAAGGCATGTCAATTTGCTTTGTGCGTGCTTTAGAATATGATTTGTTAAATGTTAACTCAATTACAACCCCAATTAAAAGAGTGTGCACACTTTTGCAGCCAAGGTGTTTCAGCTTTCCATTTTTAATACATTGTGAGAAAAGAGTAGCCTTTTGTTTTTGCCTTGATTTTGATGGTTTCTATATCCTAATGAGAGTGAAAAAGGTCTGAATGAATGGGTTTTCATTTCAGGCCTTAATGCAATAAAAGCTGGGAACTTTGAATGGGTGTGTAGACTTTTTTTTTCCACTGTACGTGTGTGTGTGTGTGTGTGTGTGTGTGTGTGTGTGTCTCTTACCCTGATGGCGGCCTTGTTGCAGCCCACACGGTTGATGGCCAGCCAGGTAGGCAGGTCCAGCAGGCTCTGGAGGACCTCTTCATCCAGCTCCAGGTTGGTCAGCTGGCCCTCCCCCTTCAGTGTGCTTAGGTTGATCTTGTCTGGGGACAGGTTCTTAGCAAACCTACAGGATACAGAGGGAAACACAGCTTTGAGCCTAGGGGGATATTTATAGAGATGGCTTCTTGGCAAGCCAACAGGACGGGGGAAACACAGGGAAATACAACTGTTATGCTTGGTGCGTTTGGAGGGAGCAGAAGAGGTGTTATTCCAATGCACAACACAGAACACTGAGGAAAAATGTCGCCTGATATTTCAGAATGAATTATACTTAGAATAAAACCCAATTCTTACTCAGTACACACAAATATGAACCTACAATGTAGTAGTAGCTGTACAAGTACAGTATGACAGCATCTTCCAAATTACAACAATGAAAATAACTAAATTAAACTGTAACAGGAGTTTAAAAAGACAGTGTTTCATTTAGGCTCTGTCATTGCCATTTGAAAAGTTCACTTTTTTCTTAAATCATTTGTCAATCCAATGGTGAATGAGGACAGAAAGGAACTGGTTGAAGAAACAGGTTACACAGAGTTTTGCTGACAACGTTTTACAGCAGCAGGACAAAGTCTATATTTATTCAGTGTTAAACATAATCAGCGTAATGTAAAATGCCATAAAAATGCTTAATAAACACAGAGGGTTCAAAGGCAGAAGAGAATAAAAACGAGGAAGGACAGAGGAGTAGCGCAACAGATGAGATAGAGGTCTAGGTCTGCAACTATAGATTATATGTTGCTGAGCAGGTTAATTGCAGTTTGTGAGGCCTATGTTGGATAAAATGTCAATGGGCTTTTAAAGAGGCTGTGTGTGTGTGTTGTCACACACACACAACAAAGACAAAACGCTCAAGCTTCACACTGCCTCAGAAGATTAGGTCCTAACTCTGATCTTTGATTAATGGTACAATAGTATGTAGCACCTCAGTGTTTGTGTGTGAACATGCTGTGTTTATAAGGTCTATGTGCTGTATGTATAGTGTAGTGCTGTGTGCTGTGTGTGTTTGCTTTTTAGCTCAAGTGAATTGACTTGAACACACAAACTCAAGGTCCATGACCAAGGTGCTCTTGTCCCCATCGATAGTTTGATCATTTAGTTAATAGTTGGCAGAGAATCCACATAGTGAAAGGTTCACTGACCTATTCATCTACACAGGCCAGTCTATTGGGACCCGCTGGAAACATGGCTAGTATTGATTAAACATTCTCTAGCTGTCAAGAGGCACATAGCCTTGGCCATGTGATGTGGAGAGGTGTAGGCTACATGTACACGGTCTTACCAGTCTAGATTGTGTTTGGTGAACTTCAGTGACAGAGGCTGTCATTGCAGGGAGTAGCTTGGTTGTCTGCAGTGATGCAGCCTCACCATGTCTCCCCATTATATTTGATAACTACAAATGGCAAGACTAGATCTAAGCTACCTCCTGATCTCAAATCCAGTTGGTAGCATCACAAAGAAGTGCACACTGCTAGGCTTAATCTTGTTACTTTGCTAATCTGTCACACACAGAAGTGTCTGAAAATAGGGCCAGATCAAAGCTCAGATTTGAGACAGGTTCCACAAAACCAATACACACTGCTAACAAATGTAGAAGAAACCTTTAATATACTGTATGACATGAAGTAGTAGTAGTTGCAGTACATGTATGCCATGCTGTATTTGATTCATATAAAGTTCCTAAATGAACGAATGCTTGCTTCAAGGATACTGATGCTTCATGTTAACTAGAGGATGACCTAAAGCCTAGCACTGAGTGTCTCCAAGTGATTCGTCTTCCAACACTGTTTTGTCTCTTCTAGCAACCTTGTTATTACGACCTGGCGTAAACCTAAAGGGTTTTGTGTAGCTTGTAGGTATAAAGATCCTGCTCACTCTTAGAGGGAAATGCTTGAATGCTGTTTGAACTGGATGCTGATTTCTCCCATGCTGCAACATTATTAAATGATCATTCTGCTTACACAACTTTCAGTGGCAGTTGACTTCTTTGACAAATTTCCACGACACAGAGTAACGTAATTACCAAGGCCTCAATATCTAGAACAGAGCCTCAGCCCAACTCTTAGCTGATAGCGACTAACCTTTGAATGTAGTTATGACTCCATATCTGCACTGTTAAACATGTTTTGTCCATTGAGAATTGCCACCAGCTTCAGTTGCCCAAGTTTTTAAATCATTCACTCAGTCAAAGTCCTGCTCTTTTCCACTCAACACCTTCTCTTAGTAGTGTTAGATTCTGCTCCTCCAATTCAACATCACTGTAAATTATTCAGTGGCAGCAGTATACACAACCAGAGACTGCAGCGCAGTCCCAGAAAGAAGGAACAGAACCAAAGACATACACTCACACACATAAACAAATATAGTATGTGGACATGTGATCACATGGGCACACACACACACACACAGAGCCAGTCTCGCTGATACACACAAAGAGCCAGGAGATGGATGATGCCGCTGTGTGTCCCGGCCCTGTGACCTGTTAAAAATTCATTCCAGTCGCTGATCAAGTATCAACCAGCTAGCCAGCTAGTCAACATGCTCTCCTTCCTCCTCCTTCTCTCTCTCTCTCTCCTTCCGCTCTGACTCAATCGCCTTCTTTATCTGGCTTTTCGGTCTCTCCTGGGCAAACTCTCTTCCGCTCCCCTTCTTCCTCCTTCATGAATAAATCAATAGTCTAATCAATAAGAGGCCGTTGATCAGCTGTCTAATACACTAGGCTGCATTGACAATAGTTAGGCCACAGGACACAAACATATCATACTCATTAATACCACCCCAATCAACAGCAAAGGGCAGGCAGTATCAAGTTCACACGTAGGTCATCTTTCCCTTTCATCTGTTCTCTCCAGCCTTCACCCATGATCCCAGTCAGCAAGCTTGGACTCGCTGGACCAAATCCGCTCTCCATGAAGAGATTAGGACTAGCTACTGGCTGGAGAGAGGTCTGCCTGCCTAACAAAACACAGACACTGTCTCACCTCTTCCCTAGATGTGGAAAAAGATAATCTACGTTTTAGAAAATGGACCGTTCAATAGTTAAGAACTGGGCCACTTTCTTGACGCATGCGCTGCCCTCCTGCAGTTTATCCTCAGGCAGATATGGCATAAGCATAGCTAGGTACAATATTGTAAATGAATCATTATTAAAAGTGCACTAGAGCTTTAAAAGGTGCTTGGGTGTAGGGGTGGGGGTATGCATGATTGGAGTAGATTAGAAAGTAGATTTGAGTAACAGCAAATATGCACATTTTTTGATATAGTGTACCAATCAATCTTCCAATCAAAGTGAACCATTTATGGCATTTTGCTGCAACTTGCAAACCTGTATGAGCCTACAGAGAATTTACCTGTCACATGCACTGGTCTGTTTCTGAAATCATCATTCAACAATCTCAAAGGGAAACAGCCTCGAGATTCTCTGGTGAAATTTCTCCTTTGATGTTGCCCAGCAAAGCCGACAGAAGCAGTGCAGCAATCTGCTGGCTACCATCACTGTACTCTGGCCTCCTCCTACTGGCCACCGGATGATGAATTTCTGTGGCAGACTGGATTGTAGGCTTGTTTGATCCACTGGTGAATATTGCCATTCTGGCTAGCCCATCACAAAGCAGCTCTACTGCCTCACTTTTCTCAGAGAAAGTAATGTCAAACATCTTTGTCAGCCAGCAGTCTGACAGTCAACTGCTGGAACCAGCGGCCCTGGCTGCTTTACTAGTCCCAGTATTACATTTGGCCAACGTATGATGAAACATGAAACAGTCAAACTACGTTGACTTTAAAAACTTCACCTGTTAACGTTGTGGTAGCACAGTGTTGTTGGAACGAAGGGAATCGCTCAAAATATTGAATTCATGCGTTGACTTAGCCTCTACAGACAATCGCCAAGCTACTTTCTGGTATGTGAATGAACACCAACCTCTAGTTGGTTGACGTTTGACGCAAATTTCAGCTAGTGTTACCAATACTTTTGGTGCGCGTGTAATTTGATCTAGACTCAGGTCTGCTGCAGTTCACTATGAGGTTTGTGGTGAGATCTGTCATTCCGTCCTCCTTTCTGATGTGGATCTGTGGTGGCATAGCCTGATGACACAAATGCCAGAATGGGTGGAGCCTGGTAGAAGATGGCCAGAGTGACTCAGAATGACATCCACCATGTATCAGGAACCAAAACCTTGCCAACAAAAAGAGAGAGAGAAAGAAAGAGAGAGGGGGAGAGAGAAAGAAAAATACCAGCTTGCAGAGAGAGGAGAGAAGAGTTGGATGACTCATCAGTGCATTCTTCTGGGAGTTGGGAATATAGTTCTTGGAAAAAAGGCTCTGCGATATTGCATTCTTTTCTGCCCATGTTGTCCTTTCAACCTTTGCACAAACACTAAAACGGAGAATGTAAAAATGAAAGAGGCCTCTAAATCCTTCACTCTGTATTTAGTATAAATGCTTGAGTGCAATGAAGCTGCTCAAGAAACACAGTCTGACAAACCCTCTCAATAAAGGCTGTATTCCTACATGGATACCAAGACACTTGATTCACTTAGAAAATTGCTCGGAAAAAAGCAGCGAAACACTATTGCTTTCAAATGGCCACTTAGACCGCTTAGGCCACTTAGATCCCATTGGTAGCACACGTCAAGAAAATCTACCAAATGAGACTAAGCAACCAAAGTGTTTCCAAAAAAGACTAGCACATCCAATAAGTGCCGTTGTTTTCTTGACAGGCAATTAACTACGTTTTGAAACCAGCCTGCTTTATCTGAAGGAACTTCATCAAATTAATCTAATTTTGTTGGTATGAAAATTTAATTATCATTGGATTATTAGAGTTAATCTTTGGCCATGTGTTTATTCCTTTATTGCATTCCTCATCAAAGACAGCACCACTGTAATGTCCGGAGACCGACTACAGTATGGGGTGCTGGTAAATCAAACGGGAAACACATAAACTA
>OOFE01004300.1:14623-26625 GCA_900323365.1 Monocentris japonica
GACAGCTCCTGGTGGCAGGGCCCCCGGGCAGTGAGTCTTAAACACAGCGCCCGGAGCCACACAGAGTCCCAGTGCCCAGGGCTATGCCAGCTGCTACACTGATACCCCTCCGTGGGGTGCCAGCACCACTGCAGAGTGGGTGAGCATGCACGGGTGGAGACTTGGATGTGTGTGTGTGTGTGTGTGTGTGTGTGTGTGTGTGTGTGTGTGTGAGCACATCTGTGCTTGCATTTCTGCACGCATGTATCCTGTCTCCCTCTGTATGTGGGTGTATGTATGTGTTTGTGTGTACAGTGTGTGTACTGTACCTCAAGTGCATATGTGTGGGTGCAAGTTCCCATAGGAGTGTGTGTGTGTGTGTGTGTGTAGTGCGGTTGTATGTTTGAGCAAGGGATCAGAGACGCCGCAGCCAAGGCAGTTCAGGGTGTTTACTTTTAATTATGTTGTTTTTTCCCTTTCTCAGCGCTGAAAGAGAGTTTCTATTTATTACACACAGGGAGTGTGCTGTGGGTTTTCTCAGGCTCTGAGATATGCCTTTTGTACGTCCCCACATTTTCATTCTCTTGACTTGGAGCAGATAAACGAGGTATGCCTCCTTCGTATTCAGCGGCTGTCAGTGGATCGTGTTTAACGTCTGCTATTACGAATGATTAGCTTTGGATTAGCCACCGCTTTTGTCTCGTCTGCCCGCTTTGTTTTCTGCCCCTTTCAAATCCAACCGTGGCTCTTTAGAATTTTACCTCAACCCAATCAAAAGCAAGAGGCAAAAAAAAAACTTTTTTTTAACTTTTGTAGCTGTGTTGTTTTTGATGGTGAGCCTTGACCTTGATGTCTAGACATGTTAAGAAGAGGATTTTTTTGCTAAATATCAAGTGGACTATTGAGACAGGGATGATATTATCATTGTTCATGTTCATGTCAAACTTTGGATACTGGATCTTACTGGATCCTGAGAGACAATGGGTGGTCCACTATCATCAAGTGTGATGGTCATTTACATTGCATTCCTATTTTATCTGGAATATGTTGGAGAGAGAGGACATGAAAAAACATGAAATAATGAAAATAAAAAACATTAAAGGAAAGAATCCAAACTTGGATACTCCTAAACTGTTACAAATCATCAATCTGTCATGTTCAGTTCATTTCAGGAACTATTTTCTGAGATGGTGTTGTAACGTTCCCTCAACCTGCCTCGCCTTCTTCAACTTCAGTTACTGCTTTCCTATGTTTGACTTTCAACAACCCCCCAGAGAACGTGCCTGAACTTCTTCCATTCACCTGTGGGTTATACAGGTAGATAGAGCAATAGCACCAGCAAAAACAAGTACCTGAGCAAGTTAGCAATCACAAAGTAACAGCAAGAGATTTTGTCCAGGTGCGGAAAGATGACTCGTGGCCATTATTTTAAAATGGCCGCATTGCATTATGGTCCATTGTGGCTGCTGTTGTTGGAGAAATTGGTATCTTGTTTTCTATGATGGATTTCTCGCTGTATGATTGTGCAAAATGGTGAGTCTAGAAAGATTGTCCCATTGTTTCTTTAGATCGCTGAAATTTATTCTGCTATCCAACTCCATTGTAGCTGCGCTGGAAAAATATCTACATGACATCACACCATCTAGGTTTGGCCAATTATCCACGGTAACAACAAAAATACACCACCAAACACAGTGGGAGAGTGTTTAGGGCGGGTTTTTCCTCCCAAGGACACGGTGCAGCAACAACAAACAACAGGGACATCACTAAGCACACACAACATTTATCTAGAGTTCACAATGATACATCCAATGTGATAGTTTAATTGACATTTTGGCATTTCGCTGATGCTTTTAGTGACCTATAACGAGTTCATCAGTAGAGCTTGAATTCTTAGATCACCAACATTATAAGCAACCAAAAGTAAGGAGTGCAACGGTCTATGCCTCAGAGCCCTGACAGAGCAGGACTCTGTTTCCAGAATGATTGTGTTTGATGCGACGAAAAGCAAGAGGGAACGAAATTAGAGCCAAGGAGAAAATGTAGAGAGTTTTTTTGGATTGCGTAATTTACCCGAGGTTTGTTTTATTCGCAAGATATATTACAGCTAAAGGCACATTTCTCTAGATGTGTGTTGATATGTAGTATTTCCAAGAACAGATTCCCTTGGGCGTAGTTTGGTAAGTTGTTCTGCATTGTAATAGAGATTAGAGCCTCTCATTGTGAGATAGTGTGGTAATTTCTACAGCAGGGCTTGTTAGATAAACAATAAGTTGTGTTGCTCTCGGCTTGTAGCGAGAGATGGCCAATTTAACTTCTGATACAAATCACAGTGAAGTGAAGAATTCCATCACCTGTAATAAAGCGGAGGCTGCAGTGATAAGCAGCACCCAGAACAGGGCTGCTGTCAAGTCACTTCCAACCGTTCACAGCATGAAGTCAAAATACAACGACAGTAAATCATTTCATTGTTGCGTGGATACAACAACCGTATTACAAAAGTTTCTCAGTGTTAAACTTTTGAAGAAAGCCCACTTCCTGTATTGAGTGAATTGAACCTGGTGTGATCCCCAGTGTCTGAAATGAACTTTTTGTCTCACCTAAAAATTACAAGAATAATTTTCACCTGACAAAATATTTTACCCATTTTCACTGCTATTTTGTGTATATTATCAGGTATTGTGTGAAACATTCAATATAAAGACAAGAGCAGATTTAGAGTTTAGAGTTTTTTTGTTTTTTTTTACAGAGCACACTTATTGATTTACCCGCCAAAGACAAATTTTAGTGGTATTTGGCCCTTGGTGGTGTCAGTTTTGGACCCTGGCCATCCCTGATCAAGAGGTTTTATAATGTACACATTAATTGTTTCCTACTTTCATAAAAAGTGATTTGTTTTCTACTGTTACACAGAAAACATGCTTTCTGCCCATAAAATGTACTTTTCACCTCCTCCAGACCATCTACATCATCATTAGAAGATGCATTGATCCATATTTAGTAAACCATCATGAAAATAGAAACGCTGCAGCTTGGTTTGACACCCGAGCCGTTTTGTGGCCTGTCAGATGCGAGTCTGGGTTTCGCTCAGGTGTGACCCCTGTTGTGTTGAGTCAACAGCCGAGCTGCTATCATCGCAGGTAATCATCTCCATGCTCCGTTGCGCTCTGAGAGCCGAGCCCAGCGCTCCTCTCCGACTAGCGTTCGGGCCACCCGACTGACTGGCATGCGTGGATGTAAACACACACACTCGCCTGTGTCGCAGGAGGAAGCCGTGCGCTCAGCAGGGCCATCTAATTACCTGAGCCGCGATTGGAAGTGAGGGGAAACGCCGACGGTGGTTCACACACACATCAGTACCCAGGACACACACAGACGCCTGCATTTCCCACTTGATTCTCTCACACACACACACACACACACACACACACACAGCTCAAACTTATTTATGCACTCGTTCACTGATCCTTACCTTCCCTGCTGGTCCTCAGTGGTGGGATCTGTGTGTGTGTGTGTGTGTGTGTGTGTGTGTGTGTCTGTGTAGCTTGCTGGGAGTCAGGCGTTTCCAGTTATATTTGAATGTCAGAATCCTATGTGTGTGTACTTCTGGAACGAGAAAGGGAGAGAGGCGACAACGACGAAAAAATCGGTTCCACTCCGTGGTTGCAAACAAGCCAGACTTGGTAGACTGTGCATGACTGGAACGCCTTTTCCTTAGACACTCTTAGACTCTTGTCAGGCCCATAGACCTCTGTTTTCATGGTGAGGGGAGGCGAACCACTTCACCATCTGCAGGAAAGACTCGTGTGTGGCATCAGCCAATTAGTATTTTTGCTCTCATCTGATTTGACAGCTCTTAGGGCTCTTTTTGCATTCCTCCGTTGGAAATGGCCACCCAAACACCAACAAGCAGACTCCTTTGTTGTTTAAATGACTGTGCTTTTTGCTGTTTGTCAGTGGGAATGCTGTGCTTGAGTGATGAAAAGCATAATGTGATGGTTCACAGTATTTCACTGTGGTCCTTATCACATCTGATTTGACACGTAAAGGAATGCGCTTGGGGAAGGTGAATGCACCGGCAAGCTAGAAAATAGGCCAGATAGAGAGAGTATGGAAGGAGAGATAGATAGACAGAGACAGATGGATAGAAAGACAAGTAGAACGTGGGGATGTGGTTTAAAAAAGTCAATGTGGGTACAGTAGACAGAGTCAGCAAAAGCGAGGGCAGAAAAACTATGTGAAACGCCATTGTAACACTTGTATAATGTTATAATAGTGTATTAATTGTAAAGTAATGACAGTAACAATAATATACTATCAGCGCTTACAGAAAACCTCTTCAATACATAATGTAAGTTGTGAAAAAAAGTGGGCAGGAGACAACTAGCTCCCTAAAATTTCCGTTGAAATGTACAAATTGTCCTTAATCACCTGGTTACACCCTTGTAAGTACGTTAGGCATTAGAGGGATTTTCACTCCCGACACAGTTCTCAGATCATTTCGCCTTCGGTTAATCCACTGGGATACGGCCACTGTAAAGTCTGGTTTTACTGAATGTGGCGTGTGTGCATTGGAAGGTGAAGAAGGGTGCGTTAGGTTTATGTATCCTCTCCTCCCTCTGGGACGGTCATCATTGGCCCCCGTCCCCACCAGCCGAGTTAGGGCAGTAATTCAAGAGTGCTTGCGCAGGCCAGCACACTGTCATTTACTGTGGTTACACAGGTTAAATAATTTCCACACACCATTACGCAGTCACTTGCAGACACACACACACACACACACACCCTATTTGACCCTCTGGTGATTACGTCGATTGTCTGTATGTGTGTGTGTGTGCATGCGTGTGGCCACAGGTTCCTCTCCATTTCACTAATTGCTTAGAGTCGTAGATAGGACTGTAATTACAACATTGTCTGAGCAAAGAGCTTGCGGTGTCAGTCTTTGCCTATGCTGCTATCTTTTGCTGCTGATGGCTTTCTTTTTAGTCCAATGTAGATGTAGGGCCCAATGCATTCCCTGAGTCACCCTGGCTGCAGTGCTCCCATTTCTCTTTAAAATCCACCCTAAAACACTGTAACACTGTTAAAAAAAAAACAGCTATTGGTGATGTACCTTGCATTTCTGGGCCCATTTTGTTGTTTGGTGGTGCATTTTTCTTATTCTCGCAGATAACTGGCCAAACGTAGATGATGTGGGGTCAACTTGACATATTTCCAGCGCAGCTACAATGGATGTATGATAGCAGAAAATACTAAAATACTATCTGAAACATCAACGGTAAACATCAGGTTTTAGCCCCTCAGAATCAAAGAGCACCGAAATTGAACAATCATACATAGTACAAGTGGAAGAGCTGCCAGTTTCTCCACAGACAGTATCCTCAATAGACCAGAATGCAATGCAGCCACAAGACATGTTGCGTTTTGAGAAAGGGGCCTGACTCTCACTTTTTCCCCGACTGGAAAAACTCTCTTGTTCTTGCTAGTGCTATCACTCTATCCACCTGTATAACCCACAGGTGAATGGAAGAAGTTCAGGCATGTTCTCTGGGGGTTGTTGAAAGTCATTTTGAGACATGTAGGAAATCACTCACTGAAGTAGAAGACGAGGCAGGTTGAGGGAAAGTGGGTACACCACTTGAATGTATTGAACATCACAGATTAATGGTATATAAGAGTATTTGAGAACACATGGACAAGTGTGTTTTTTCTTCTTCATTCAGCCCCTTGAGGCCATTGAAGTCGGATGTTGTGTAGATTGAAATCAAATGAGAAATCAACCCTGTTAGAGACTAGGTGGGAACAAAAGGACAACATCCTTCCTCACTTCTGTGTTCAGCTGGTCAGGTGTCGCATCATTACATTGCATCAGACATATTATTGCTCACTAGCAGTTTACTTACGGCACACTTAAGGTCAGGCTATGTTGTCCATGACTGAAGGCTGTTTCTCACACCCGCAGGCTTTTCTGAAGTTCTCATACTTGCTCTATAAAACATGCAGTGCATTCTGGGCACTCGATAATGGAGGCTTCATACCCACTCCCAGGCATGCACACGCGTACGTGCACACACACACACACACACACACACACACACACAGACACACCTCATTATATTTATAATCCCAGTTGGGATTCCCTTTTTCCTTCCCTTTCACATCTGTCTCCAGGGTGACCCAATGCATTATAGTGCTTGTACTCTCTGCAAGGTGTCATGGCAGAGCCAGCACAGGCATCCTTTCTAGAGAGTTATTTCAGCCCAGTGTGGGGATGGATTTCACTAGGATGTAATCCATGTTTTGGTCTGACTCATGGATGTTTCACAGGGGAATACTGATTCCTACCTCAGTTCCTGCCAGATGGTCAACTCTGATTGGTGATTTCTTTGCACTGCTTTTGCATCTTGTCCAGTCATACTCTGTATCCCATATTGGTTTAACAGGGTAAGCTAGCAAACACGGGAGACAATGTCCACCAAACGGTACTGATGACTGTATTCCCATTTGACAACAGCTTCAGCCAGGCCTTCCTTTTTACGATGGCAAAGTATTAAAACAAAGTAAAACAAAGTGGAAAAGAAATGCCTACCTATGTGAGACCATCCATTTATATGATGGCAGTTTCTAGGGAGAAGTCAGCAGGTGACTGGAGCTAGAAGGCACCTGCCTGCAGAGAGGAGCCATTTGTGATGGGCAAGACCAGCATGAGGCCATATTTCTGCACTTGTTTTTCTGTGCTTGTTTGTCAGAACATCACTTGTCTCAATGAAGAATACAATTGTGAAAGGAGGTGGATGTCCACTCATGTTGACATATGCACCTCCGAGACGCTCATGCACACACACACGCAGCGAGGCAAACACTTTAAGAGATGACCATGCAAGCATGTCCATGCACGCACAGACAGACATAGACGCAGTGGGGACCTCAGAATGATCCATCAGTGGGAGTGGTTGGAGTGCACATCAGGCAGGCGAGATGACAAAGGCATCTCAGACAGATGAATCAGCCCAGTCGCTGTGAAAGGAGCGTGAAAGAGATGTTCACATTCATCCATCCATCCTCGTCAGCAGCCAACGGGCCACCAGGCTGTCTCCCTAACCCGACGCCTGGCGCATTTGCCCACACACACTCAAACCCATACACCGAAGGATGCATTTGCCCACACACACTCAAACCCATACACCGAAGTGACATGCACTGACATCACTCACACACGCACACGCCTTGCAATGTTGCAATGTCTGTACAAACCTATTGCATACAGTCACACACACACTCTCTCCATTATGCACACACACATCGGGGGGATGGGAGTTATCCACATCTTGTTGACATTTTCATAGGCACTAGGAGTAATTTACGTAAGGTTAGCTTGCACCCTGAGCACCGGGCCAGAAAACAGTAAAAGCAAACAGAGGGAGAAAGAGAACAAATTGCTTTTTTAAATTGCCCAGACAAGGGGTGCTCTTTTTGCTCTATTAGGACAAAGTGCAAACACTGCTACAAAGCAGGGGAGCAAACCACAAGAGTGTGACTAAATCTAATAGAAATACTGTTTGCTAACACGGACACCAATGGGCTGTTGGTATCTGCATGGAACCGGTTTGATCTGGTTGGGGAGCATTTTGATGTAGCACACTGAAGTATACACAGCTGATATGCTTACCTGAGGGTGGTATATCTGCAGCCTGCATGGTTCGATCAACTTCATCATCTCACAAGGCAACTGCAATTGCAAAGCAGTGAATAATTCAATATAAA
This sequence comes from Monocentris japonica, assembly GCA_900323365.1. Classification (NCBI taxonomy): domain Eukaryota; kingdom Metazoa; phylum Chordata; class Actinopteri; order Trachichthyiformes; family Monocentridae; genus Monocentris; species Monocentris japonica. Next base: position 22,367 of record OOFE01004300.1, read on the forward strand.
AACATGAGTAGAAGCAGACAGGAAATGTCCACAATATATGACATTACAAATGAGAAACCTAGAAATATCATCTGTGTGGAGAGCAGTCATATATCTGAAGAGATGAAGTGAGATCCTTGTGAGGCACTTTTGGTCATTCCAAATGCAGCACTGAAAACTGTGGGTGAGAGGGTCGTTTGGACCCGGGCTCCCAAGGCTTTAGAGGAGGTCAGACTAGCAACGTTAGTTTAAAAACACACTTTGAAGACTTGCTACCTAATGTTGTCTTTTATTCCATTCTCTGCATTTTCTTTTCTTTGTCAATATGTTACATTGTAACCTCGTGCAAGATAGACGTGCATAGTGCATCCTGTACAGTCCTGACCACAATCTGATGTGTATTTATTTGCACGATTTAGCACCTGTAAAGACATAGTACACCTATTAGATATGAATTTGATTTATTGCAAGTCCTCCATTTCACTTGGAATATGCTGTAACACCTTGTTTCACATCGAATTATCAACTATCAAGGTATACTCCAATTAGAGATATAATAACTAGAAAGAATTTCAAATGGTGTGATCCTCACAAGGTCTCTGTGCTGGTTTTCTGTGCTCCTTCAGCACGTCAGTTTTGTACTGCTAAGATCAGGAAATGGGAAATAGGAGAAATGAAATTGTGAAAACATTTAAAAGGCTCTATATCACACCAAAAAAGTGATTTCTAAGCCATAATCCCAAGGGAACACTTTAAGGTCCTATAAGGTCCCATAGTTTGTAGCTTTCAGTGCTGTTTCTGACGCTATATAAAGGAATAAAATAGGGTTGATAGTCCAAAACTGTTATCATAAATGTTTAATATAACATTAAAGATCAAAAAAGGTTTAACAAAGGATCCTTTATCATTATGACACAAACCTCCACCCACCCACGATGTGGCCGCTGAAGACTTCCAGCGGGCCACGGGATAATCCATTATCCCGGTTTCAGTGATGCTTGAACAACATCCTATTATTAGAAGAAAATATCAGACATTGTTTCTGTTCCGCGTCTGGGAATTTTGACACCTCGCAGTCTGTATTTGGAAGTGAGAGAGGGAGGAAGAGAAACAAACAAGAAAGACAAAGAAAATCACACACTGTCCTGAGGTCTGGAGACATTTATCCGTCCACTGATTCACGGGAACATTTCTCAGAGGTTTGAACGAGGAAGCTGTGCTGTATTTTGACTTCATCCGACGAGGCACGCTCTGAAATGGTGGCATAGTTTACAGTACGGCACCGATCTGGAAGCTTCTTACCTTTACTAACCGGATAGTTAAAGACAGGCCTGGACTTCACAATACAATTACATTTCGATACCACGGATGATGTACACTTATACACTTCGATTCTGCACAATTTGATACTTCACACACAAAATTATGTAGTGTATGACTGGAATTTGCAGTGAATTGATACAAATCATACACTTCATCTTTATTGTGATAGCTGCCTGAATTGTTGAGTTGCATCATGGGAGAAATTGAGCCAAGAACTGATTTCAAAATTACAACCACACACACTTTGTACATTGGCGACTTTGAAAAATTTGAACTTCAATACCCAAAAAAATCATCAAGTCAAGGCAAAGATCTAACGTTGATGAGTCCGGCTTTGTCTGGACGGAGCGCTCGCTTGCTGCTGTTTCGGAGTTTCAGTTTCTCACTTCCTGTGGGCGTGTACATAACCAACACTATAATCTAATATGGGTGAATCTATAGGGTCTATAGGGTCTCAATGTGATTGTGATTTAGGCTGATAAGACGGGTGTGTTTTGGCATGGAAATCTACTGTAGCTTTAAATGTGAACCAGTGCACACTTCCATTTGCTGAAATAACTGAAAAACAAGAGCAAAACTCTCTGTGCTGTAGTGAGTTAAACTTGAGGTGAAACTGAAACAGAACAAAAAGCCCCCAAAAGGAATCTGCTCTTCTGTAAAATGGGGGCTTATAGGTATCAATATCAGGATTTGCAGAATCAATTCTGAATTGGAAAACATTAAATTGAGATGTGCTGGTTTATGGATTTCTTTTCACCCACCCTCAGTTAATGATGGTACATACAGCATGTTGCTCAGGCATTGGTAAGTATTTGAGTGATTATTTCTTCGCCTGCAGACTGCCAAAATAAGAAAGCACGTAACAAAGCTGAGGTCACAGCAGATGTTTTGACTGACACATGACCATTAATTACTTAGCAACCAACAAAAGAACAAAGAAATGAAGGCAAAGGAAAGTCAGCCAGCAGGAATGAGAGGAAAGCAACATTCTGCCGTTCAGTTTTACCTTCTGTAGAAAGAGACTGTGGCAAGCAGATAACGTCAGGATAGACACCATTTTGTTTGTGTGGGAACAGCTGATAGGCATGTCTGTTTCCTTTCTGGTAGCTCCAATAGTCATCCAGAGCCAACCTCCCTGTGGTTACTGGCTGGCCAATAACCTTCAAGTGCCCCGTTCCCCCTCCCAGGGTATCCCATCACCCGATACCCCCCACAGAGAGGGGGAGATATTGGCTATCTGCAGGAGGCAACCCCTGGTGGTACCATGTCCTGTTCATGGCCCTGTTTGTGCAAAGTCTCACTGGGTGCATGTAAGCCTGTGTGTCTGTTTGGCCTCACCAAGGCCCCCCCTTGGAGAGACATTGACGTTGCAGGGTGGCAGGGAGGATGCTTGGCGCTCTCCGCCTTGGACCATGCTCAGAAACAGAGGTCAACACACTCACTGAGTGCCTAGTAGAGAATCGGGGTTGGGATTGTAGTCACAATGAAATTTTAAAACTAACATCTTCACATTGTTAGCTTTTCCTATGATAAATCTATTTAGCAATACATGCAAAAACATTATTTTGATTTTATTTTTATTATTACTTTTCCCTCTTGGAAAATGCTGTATTATTTGTTGTTGCTTGATCGTGCACTAGTAGGCGTACCTAAAAATTACCAAATAAGAGCACAGATAAAAAATACCAATACTCACACATGTTTGACCAATCTCCCCTCCACCCCTCCCATCATATAAAATTGCTCTCCCTAACACATGCTGCCATCCCATCAGGTTACGCTGTCAGCCACAGTTTCATTATGACGCAAAAGTGAACGTGCACCTGTTGCCTGTTTGCACAGACTTGAGTGAGTGGCTTCCCAGCATTCACAAATTCCTTCATGCTCAGACTTTAAGACATAGGTGTGCACGCACACACTCATACACACACAGTTGGAAGCATTTGACTCACTAGTTTGGACTAGACGAGCAGTGACAGACACTTCCCATGATGTCCCTTGTTCATACAGCAACTGGCTTTCATCTCCAATAGGCTCCCCTGCCTCCCCGCTTAGCTGTGTGATAATGTGCCCCTATGTAACAATGACTCACTCATGCAACGCTGGAGACTATAAATGTGCGCGACATTTTCATTGGGCCCTCAGAACGCTCTCACATAACTGAGATTGGGAAGCACATTCTGGTTAGCGGCCATGAGATGAGGACCACTGGCTTGGTGATTTATCTTTGCAAGTGATGAAATATACATTTATCAGAGAGGGATATACAGCTGGTTGCAGCGAATGGGGCATTCCTAACGATAAGGCTATGATATACTCTGTGCAGTTCAAGAGGGCGAGTCCACTACACTTTAACTATGATGTACTATCCACCTATTGCTAAAATGGAGCTCTGCTGGGCTTTATGAAAAAAATGTGGGCTGACATCAATCTTTTCTCCGTGTGTCGCTTATTGGAGTGATGCATGGTCATCAGATAGACAGATGGCAGCTTCTAAATGTTCTCGTAACTGATTTTGTGTTTTGTTCTCTTAAGAGAAACCCAGCAGGTTGAGCAGGTTCTCTGCCACCTTTTTAAATGACAGTACCAGTGTTTTGGAAAGATAGGTAATGTAGTTTGACAGGAGTTAATACCTCAAACTGCTGCTAAGCATTGTCTTGGGTGATTAATCCTTCACCCTCGTGAGCTGGCAGCAGATCTAAAAATGTACCTTCACCACTCTGAAATCCCATCAAAACAACATACGGATAAAATTCTGCAAATCTGTGAGGTGTCACTTCATTTTAAAAAAAAAAATGCTCCATTGGCCAGCATGAGTGTCACTTTCGCTTTGCGTTGGATTAAGGACAGATTGATAAAAACTTTTTCTGCATTAGAGGAAATTCCCTGTTGGCTCCTTGTCAGACTTATGCCTGCAAACACAATCTATGCTTTGCCAGTTACTGCTCATTGTTTCG
>OOFE01004306.1:25558-52976 GCA_900323365.1 Monocentris japonica
GCAGGAAGGCACAAAGAGATTAAGAGAAGGAAGGAAGGAAGGAAGGGAGGAAGGAAGGAAGGAAGGAAGAAAGGAAGGAAGGATAAAGGAAGAAGAAAGGAAGGAAGGACTGATGGAAGAGAAAGAGGGATTAAGTAGAGGAGGAAGAAGAGAAAGAAGATGGGAAGAAGTAAAATGAGAGGAATAAGATTTCTAAGTTCTCTCATCAGGATAGGTCTGTGAGCCGGCTGCCTTGCTCGATGACCGCCTTGGCAAACTGCTTGAAGACCCGGTCCATGTAAGTGCTCTGTCGTGGCCACAGGCCCTCAAGGAAACCAATATGGCCACCGTGACAAGTGATGAGAAGGGCCAGGTTGGGATTCTGCTTCACAGCCTCCACTGGAATGGCTGCAAACAAAACAAAACATTCAGGCCCTGCCCTCCCAATACTGATGATAAAAACTGTCTGCGTTTCCCTCCTGGAGTCATTCTCAAGTCATTCATTTCTTTTTCCTGTCCTCTTTGAAGAGAAGGCAGCAAAATTGCACAGGGTTGTAATGTAGCAATTGGTTACATACCCAGTGATGCAGGTGGCTGGGACTCACCGTGAGAAGGTGAAAAAACATCATCAGCAGCATTCAGACACAGCATTGGCACCTGCACAGATTTCAGCCTGTGGATTGGACTGGCATCGTGGTAGTAGTCATCATTGGTAGCATATCCAAACATTATGGAGGTGAACCTCTCGTCAAACTCTCGGATGGTCCTTGCCTGCAGGAACCGGTAACATAAAGTGAAGTCAAGCGGAAACTTGGTTCAAACTAGAAGGCACTTGGAGAGAGCAAACCTAGGGCAACGCTGCACAATTATCCAACTTGTTGTTACACCCAAAGACATCATTCACGTCACTTAAATTTGAAGTTCAATTAATTTCCTGATCCTGCAAACATACCCTTCAGATTTGGAATCAAGTCTCTATCTCCATTAGTTTCATAGTTATAGCTAAAAGTGATAATAATCTAATGGCAGAAATCCCAGATCACCACCAAAATCTTATCAATTATTCCTTGGCCCAAGGCCTATCCACCAAATTTCATGGAAATCTGTCCATAGGTTTTTAAGGTACCCTGCTGACAGACAGACAAAACAAACAGGAAACATAACCTCCTTGGCGGAGGTAATGGTTAACTTTAATTACATCTGTATCTGTATCTCAGTTACTGTCACTGAAAATAATTCCTACCTTCATGACGTGATCTATGTCGTAACACTTTTCAAGCACCAGTCTGTGTCTGGAGGGGAGAGAAAAAAATACAACCGTCACCCACTGCTGACAGGTGAAGTGGTGCACAGCTCTATTAATGTTTCAGTAACACCTTACAATGGCCTTATTCCAGAGTATTAACCTGTCTATTAACCTATACTTTTCCAAGTAGTAGTAGTAGTATTATTGTCCATTTCTAATAAGTTACCATAGAGTAATACACGGTTTAGTACACTGGAATAAAGCTAGTTCAGTTTGTTAAACCGTACCATGTTTTTTTTGGTGTTTTTTTTTTAAATATTGTGGCCTTTTTTTTAATCAGGTAACGCTGAAATATTTTTGCCTGGCATTGTACAAACCACCTTTTTATCATCATATAAAAAAGTAAATGTGGGGGAGGGTAATTTATGGTGTAAAAATAAGGCAGTGGAGAGAGAACATTCCTGGAGCATGGCCAGGCTAGTTATCTAAACTCTGTGCCCCCGAGCTCCCAACACCCGAGCCCCTTCCATCACCATCTGGGCTGGGTTTGGTGCTGGGCACTAGCAGCTAATCTGGGTTAATCCCACTCTGGCCTCTGCGGACCTGTCCACAGAGGCTTGCAGGCAGCTGGTGAGGTAGGAGTTGAAGAGGAAACGGTCCAGGGGTTTCTCCAGTGAGGCAGTGCACTCAAACACGTCCCAGCCTGCTGAGAAGACCACAACCCCTTTCAGACAGGTTTCCTGCCCCTTGTGTCCCAAGTAGTTGGCCAGCATCATCCTGAATATTGAGAGACAGAAGGAAAGAGGACGGGTGGAGGGTGGAGGGTGGAGGGATAAACGGAAAAAAGAGGGATTGGGAGATGTTCCAGTTTTGACCAATCCTTCACTTCATGGGATTAGCGTTGCAGTAAAACACCTTCTTTGGCATGGTGCACTGAGAGGCTGAACTACTTGAACGATATTAAAGCACTGACATGTCCAAAACAACGCCCAACAACAACTACAATGAATACACAACGTTCATAACAGGGTGACTATATAATATTCTTTGGTTTCAAGCTGGACAAGGTAAGATTGTTATGCTAAAACAACACCCATCTTACCAGTGGAAATCACAAAGTGGGGCTGCAATAGAGAAGAGTGTCCCATCCATCCAAATAGAGACCTCATAGATTTGTCCTGAAATTCTGGTGCTGGGTACGTACGCTAGATGTTTGCATGGGTGTGAACTGTGAACCTGCCTATATATGCAGACTTTAAGGCCCTACCCGATCCGGATCTGAACCAGACATCTGCACCAAATGCTGCAGCATAATTCTATTTTGTGTCTCGCCGTCTCCCTTTCACCTCAAGTGGCTTAGCTTACATAGTCTACAAACATACACACACACACACACAGACACACACGCACACACGCGAACACACACACACACACAACTTGAGGGAGAGAGAAGAGTGCACAGATAATAATGATAATAATTTATATAATATATAATAAAATAATACATTTGGCTAATCGCAAGTTTATCATCAAAGAATACAAACTTCAGTTTATCAGTTTATCAGTTTATCAAAATCACAGCCATAAAACGATGCCCGGCCTGACTCAACCTGACATTCTTTGTCGGGCCCGGGCCAGGTTGCAGACCCCTACGTATCTCCACACATGTATGTGTGTGTGTGTGGCTCTCCATGGTTTTCAATGTCTGGAATAGCCAAATATAGCCAAAGTGAATTCAAATGTAGACTATATTAACAACGGGAAAGGAGACTGAAATGTTTGATGATGATTATTAAAATACACATGAAAAATGTGGAAATTTATGAAATCACTGTATGTTATTTATTCTGCATAGATGAATACAAACAAATACCCAGAGTGGCTAAAACAGAGGCTGACAAGCCTAAATGAACAACTGGGGTAATGATAAAATGTAACAGGCTACAGTAGCCTACAGTTTCTACAGCTGATGCTCAGTGCTTTGCAGTGGGAAATTGACCTCAGCCCAAAAGTGACATTTAATTCAACAGATTAACAAAATGCCACGTCGGGTATTAATAATATCCAAAAGCTAATGCAGTAGCTTACAAGAGTATGAAACATAACAATTCAAAAATGCATATGCAATATGAAATCAAAACATTTATTACTTTGTAAGTGAAAATATTTGTCAGACAGATGTGTCGACTGGACTGGACTAATAACTTTAAAACTTTTTAACAACTTTAGAAGGCTCATTTTTTGAACATTTATGAATTTCTTTTGGTAGTTAAGGTGTGAAGCTCCTTAATAAAGGCAGTTTCACTGGTGTTGCCTCTTTTTGCTGTTCAGCCACTTCAGGCTGCTGTTACCATGTGTGACATGTTTCATCTTCTTCGCTTTCACAGTTGGACGCAGAGTCTATGAAATTATTATTATTATGTTTCTAACTGTACATAGCCTACACACAAAGTGTTGTAGCTCATCTCCCTTGTGAATGTGGCACCTAAAATGGAATCGACAGATGGATGCATATGAATTAAACCAGGAGACCAGAGGTTATAAAGGGGAGCTGCTGATAGCTACTTCCAACATCTACGCTCTCTAATGTTAGATCTTTTGCCTCTTTTGGCCCTTTGGAAACCTTTGCTTGGCAAACACGAGTGTTCTGTGTGCAATTTACTGACGTCACGTCACATTTCTGGGTATTTGGGTATTTCTGGGTATTTCAAACAATTATCTCTCGCTGCCATTTGGAGCCGCCAATGTGCAAAGTTGCCTAGTGCAGCTTTAATGTCACAATATGGGATTTTTTAGAGAAACATCTTGAGAGCTAAATGCCCTCATTACTCATTTCAGCAGCTTCACCACACCGTGAGGTGACAGGACAGTATTGACAGTCCGAGTCAGCTGGTAGAGAAGGGCTTCATTACCCGCCCATGGAGACTCCAGCAGCCATGATTGGAGCAGCTTCATTGGTCCTCTGGATGTGCTCGATGACGGCCTCTAGGTCCTCTGTGTTGGCAGCACAGTAGGTTCTGGGAGTCTAGGTGGGGCAGGAAGACAATGCAGTCACTCTTTTTTTCCTCGGGAGAGCTAAACATGAAAAATCTCAGTAAACTAAAATTAAATTTTTTTTTTTTTTTACAAAACTGAAATTAAAATGCCTGCCTCCAAAACTAATTGAAATAAAATAAATAAGTAGCTATATTCTTTTCAGTTCTCTTTCCATTTTTTTTTTTTTTTTACCATTATCATACTTAGAGAGGTGGAGAAAGGTTCCTATAGTCATGAATCAGCCCAAATCAACTATTGCATAAAAATACTGCAGCTATCCAATGATTTCATGTGGGTATGTGCATAAATCAGAACAAAAAACAACAAACAAATCTTAAACTAGCAAACACTGTTTCAATATTAAGTGATACTAAACTGAAATGGAAATGGAAAAATAGTAACTGTAAAACTAAACCAGCTGACTATTAACATACACACTCTACTTGCTGCACAGGTGTTCAGAGAAGACATACGTGACCAAGACATAAACCTAGCATTGTGTTGTCAACTTGAGAAATGTGAGGCCTCATGTTAGAAATGGCTGAATCAGGAGCCTTGCTATTTACAATGAGAGTTGGTGTGAGAAGAAGTACTAGACAGAGTGGAACTATATCAAGCCCTCGATTAGACTGTAGAAGAGCCTTTCTCAGCTAATGGTATTTTCCATCCTAAGGACAATCAATTAATGCAATCATTCTTCTGATCCTGTACATTAACAGAATATCCTCTGGCAATACACATACTGTACTGTCAGTATATGTACTATCCATACAACATATGGATATCGTCACTGAGGTTATGGTTGATCAAGCACTCAAAACACAAGGTAAACAAGATTGGAAATAGGTGTGAGACAGTCTACAAGAGTCACTATAGACCACCAAAGAAATGACGCTGTTGCTATTATTGTGACTACCATGATTACTGAATTTGTCAGAGGACACTATAAACACAGTGCAGTAAATTGCTGCACAAGCATAAGCGGTTGTATTTTGCAGCATCGTGCTCAATGTATAAATGCATGAAACTCTGTGGTCTATATGTTTAATAAAATGCATTTTTGCAAGTAGAAAAGTGGTGAAGTGTTTTATTATGTTTGAGCACTGATGCCGGCTTTCACCTAATCTTGATAAATACCGTGATAGTACTGTTTACCAGGATATTTCTGGCCAAGACAAATGTGCTATGAAAACTTTCCCCGGGTCTATTCCTTTTTGGAAATGGGCTAAATCCCTTTCAACTTGAAACAGGTTACTTAACAAACACCACAAAGCACCTCTTACTTGGAAGAGTCTATTTAACAAGGCCCATTTCTCAGGATGGCGTTCACTCTCTTCAGCTACGGTCCTTCATTGAAATTCAAACACAATCTTTGGCAAAGTAAATTCCTGCTTTCTATCCTCTAGTTATGTTTCCCTAATAGGCCTGCACAAGTTTTAGGAGAAATTAATTGAATTAATGTCCAGATGAGCAAAAATAAAGGGTCCCAACACAAATTTGAACTGATTCAACCTACTGTACTGCAAAGCTACTATACAGCAAAGACTACTGTAATTGCTCTTTATGAGGTCTTGAATTGGGGCACTTGCACTAAGAACAGTCTTTGAAGCAGAGGGCAACTTTCATACAGCAGGCCATTCTACAGCAGTGGCCTATTTAAACAATGGACAGTATTCACACTAACTGGCCACAGAGAAAACACTCACAAGAGCAAATAGATGCTAAATCATTTGCAAAAAAAATTAGCACAATTCCCCAACTGAAACGGGGGAGGAAGTTCCCTCCTTACCACCACCACATGATATAGCGCCAAGGTTACAGAACTCAAAACGTTTTGAGCTCACAAAATTCTGGATATGACCTTAAATACATCTTTGAATCAAATTTAGCAAACAGTTACATTCAACTATTTCCTTAAATACAGCTTTACCCATTGTAGAGTCTCTTTCAGATGAATGTGCAGCTGAGGGGGAGTGAGGGAATACGACAAAGACAATGGCAAGGCATAGACCAGCCATTGATACAGATTCACATTTGTCCAGAGCAACATTGGATTGATTGTGGGCAAACCTTGCCTGTGAGAAAACACCATTAGTGCACTGGATGAGGTCTTAGTAGCTTGGAAATAAAATGCCTCTGTTCAAAAGCAATGGCGTACAGACAGAAAGGAGAGAAATAAACCACAATGGGCATAGAGCTAATGTGCAAGAGCTTAGGCCCGTTTTGTTGGCTAAATATAACTGGGAGTAAGAGGACAGATAAAGACAGCTGTCAGAACTGCACGTGCTCAACGAGTTCATATTTCTGTGGCTTGGCATTAAAATACACTATCTATCCACCTGCAACTTAATGCCTGCTATGTAACAACATTGTCTGTGCAGCATCCGCTTAGACTCCCTTTGGGCTCCACATGACACGAGTGCAAGCAGACATGCTTTGAGCTGGCTGAAGCACCGAAAAGGACAACTCTACTACGGAGCTGTCATACTGACAAATGGAAATAAAAAAGTCATAAAAAAGTCTTTCTGGGTACGGACACAACAAATAGCGAAAAGAACAAGAACAAGGAATATCGGGTTTGCAAATCTAAACCTAATTTGTGAAAATGTTAGATTCTTACCAATAGTGTTTCACCAGAGACCCCTCTGTTGTTGAATACCACACATCTGAAATACACAAAAACACACTCATGGATTTGTATATTTCCTATGTGATTGTTTGAATCAGTTCATCCATTGTTTGTTTTCAAATCAAATGCAAGTGTACATGGTGATAGTACATTCCTAAGCCTCGGTGAGCTTGCGTCTGTCACGATAAGCTACTGACTTCCAAGAGCACGTTTAAAGGAACATGGTGCCCCAAATTCCTTTGTACAAATGTTCTTCACCTTAAAAGGCTGAACTGGGAATATGATGAGATATGAAAAGAGGCCCAGCTGTGTGAGTAACATTATGTTTACTATAGAGCAAAGGCAGCAGCATCCCTCTTCGCCTCATATCTCTCGCTAGTCATCTATTATCTGGTGGAGTCAGACCTGATGTTTTTAACTCAGCAGTAGGGTGGAGCTAGATAGGGTGCTGGGTGAGGGGGGGTGCTTACATACACTCACTGCAGCATTGACTGGGAGGCTGGTCTGGGCTAAGCTGCAAAGCTTGTACTAGGGTAAGCTGTAATTCATTAAGCTACAGACAGGGGCGAGGAGTGGAAGATGCTGAGTTTGCCTGCTCTCTTCCTATGTCTTCCCCCAGTGTGGTTGAAAGAATGAGTGCAGAGAACTCAGAAGGGGCCTTTTGGAGAGGCAGAGGGGAAAACTGCCTCCCTCTGCATCTCTTGAAGCTTGTGCAATGTTAGGCTATTTGCAAAGGCAGCTGTGGACACAGAGAGCTTTGCTTTGTTTGTGCACTTGCTCAGCAAATGACCCCTAGCCCCAGTCACACATATTATATAAAGTCACACCCATTATATAAAAGTTACAAGAGGATTACAACCGGTTATTGAGTTTTACCTCACATATCAATACTGGAATGATTGCTAGAGCAAGAATTCAGATTTGTGACTAATACTGAAAGAATAAAGCTGTTTTCTACATGAATGGCATATTGTAACTTAAGATACATGGTGTGTCAGTTGTGTGAGTCAGGGCTCAGTGTGCACAGTGCTGGATCGCGGCCAGTGTCTCTATCCAAGGCCACCCACCTATAGCCCAGATCCCGGCTCTGTTGGACCATGTGCAGGATGTAGGACTCTCGGCTAGTGCCGGTGAGGCCGGGGAGAAGGAGCACTGTGGGCCTGGTGGCAGGGTCGGGATGAGAGGGGCTGTCGTCGTTGTCAAACCAATCCAAAGAGATCTGTCCTCCATCTGCTGCCTTAATGAGCTCACTGCAGAGACAAGCAGGACACGCAACTCAGTAACAAGGATCTTTCCAACCATTCACTTCTATCCCTTTGTGTCTCACTCTGTCTATCTCTCTTTCTCTCTCAAACACATGCATGCACTCAAGCTCACATACAGTATTGTTATGAAAGATAAATACAGAAATCATATTAAGTTTGGCTTTAAATGCATATCTGATACTAAATGTACTCACTGAATCGCGATTTGCAACTGTCTACTAAAACCTCTATAAATGTTAAATAACAAAAAACATTCTCTCTGGTTCAGTTCTCTGCAAAATTATATTTTCTGTTCAGTTCCAGGTGAAATTATTACTCCTGTGTATCAATCGCAAGCCTTGTCAAAGGGAATTTGATATGTCAGTCGGGGACTCCCTGGACACAGCTAACTGACAGCTGCTTCATTTCCCTTGTGATCGTCCTGTCAGTGTGCTTTGCAAAACACAGCAAGTTAAGATAGCTAGCCTGGCAGATGAGGTCATTCAGTCCCAGTGCTATCCATCTTAAAACCTACAGTGCACACACACACACAGCAGTGAGCCAACTTGGCCAGCCTGTGGTAAAGACATGGGCATGAAATTACAGAACCGTCATAAAAAATGCACCTGAGGCTAGACTAGAAAGTCAGAGAGGGCCAATCAAGAGTGACCAGCCACACAGTGGGAGGAGACCTCTTTCATAGACATGCTAATCCTCTCTTCGGACAACAAGATGAGTGGAATTTCACTCAGACAGGGTCAACCTTCGATAGCTTGATTATGGGTGGAGGTGATACTAATGTGATGATAGCCTAAGTGAATGTCATCGGTCTTACCAGGTTTAAAAACAGACCGGTGGCCTTATACTTGAAACAGTCCCTGTGCATTGTGGGAGCATTTATCTCAATGATTATGACGACAGCAAAGGTAGTGTTAATGTCCTCGGGAGAGACCACACAGATAACGGGAGTGGCATTTCAGGTCAAGTATCTATAATGGATGATTTTGCTGACAGTAACAGAGACAGCAAAGATGCACTGAGATTCAACAATCATGATCAAGTATTTGTCCACATGCATTTAATCCACATGAACTGCCAATTCCTGAATAATATGCAGCAGTTAAAAATAAATGTTTGAGGACTCTTGTTCAAATCTGGTTTGATTTTGGGGGATACTAAAACATATTGCACTCTGTGTCATTTTTGTACTCCACATATGTTCCTGAGAACCACACATAGCCCTACATAAATGTAACTCTCCCGTGGATTATATATGTCATTGGACCACAGGGTGGGACCACAGAGCAGTATTTAACTGCCTTGTACTTGCCTTGAGATTTACAGGATTGTGTCAGTCTTGGGGACTGAACCAATGACCTTCTCTCTCTAGCCACCAGGTACACTTCGCTGCAATAGTCATGAGGGTCTACAGTTTCTTATTAAAGTTAAATGGAGTGCACCCAAAACCTGCTGAACAGATCAAAATGTACTTCCAGCTAATACCAGTACTGATGATGCATACACCCTTCCTACCACTGCTTTCATTCATTTCAATCCACTTAATGTATGCAGGGGGCATGGCATCCACTGCCCATTAATCTTCAACAGAATGTACATTATCTAAGAGCAGCAAGGGCAGCCCAAGCCAGCATCATGGCACAAAAGACTTCTTTCACCTCTGAGCCTTTGAGTCTTGGCTAAGAACAAGAGTGAGATTGTTTCCCATTGTGAAACCTGTATAAAAGGAATCAAGGAACAGGCCACGGCAGGCTTCCTAATAAACCTGCACACAGTGGGCATGGAAAGGTAATGTTTTCTCTGGCATTCCATTACTTCACGTAAACCACACATTTAGCAAGGCACTTAACCCTCAACTGCTCCAGGCGCGCTGTCCGATAGCTGACGCCTGCGCTGTCCTCTGACCTGGAAAAGTGCATGTGTGTGGGGTGATGTGTGTATATCTAGTCAGAGGTATGCGAAGAAACAAATTCACTGCATGTATGTGTGTTATTGCCAAATAAAGTTGATTTCATCAACCAGTTCTTCTTCTTCTTCTTCTTCTTTACTGTACTATGTCAAAGGCAAACATTGAAAGTCATGTGCCTCAAGCTTATGTCTTATAGGACATTGATGCTTTGATGAGTTTAATCTCACATTTGTACCAGGAAATGTATATCTGCTTTCAAAGTGAAATAAATTCTCATTTTGGAAGAAGCTGTTATACTGTAGTTGTTACAAGTATGAGCGAGTCAGTCTCGATGCTCTGAGGACTTACTTTCTGTAGCTGACCCCAGGTTTAGCTGTGACAAAGGGTCTCAACAGGGTTTGGATGCGACTCTCCCAGCACCAAAAGGTGGGGTAGTAAGTCTCTGACACCACCGGACATTGTTCCCTCAGAAACTGGTAGAACTTCTTACCCCCCGAGATGAGCTGTGGCTTCTGCAAAACAGAATTGAACGAGGTGTGCTGCAGGTTTACGAATGGCACTGTCAGAAGATTGACAAAGGTCAAAGGTTAATGAAATTATACTGTTGAGGCATATGAAGTGAAAGGTGACATTAAAGGATATTATGGACCAATTATTTTCAATTTCTGACTGCAGTTCAGCTATTGCTATAGTATACCACCCTTAGTGAAATGAACAGAATGTTTTTCTCACACCTGTCCATACATATTGCAGCCAGTTGTAATGGAAAGCAAGGTGGTTGCTGGGAGTGACCTATAGCCTATTGACCATACAGGGTAACTGACATGAGGTCAGCAGCACACATCTGCAAGAACCTGCATCCTAGGATTTTACACCTTTTTTACATCTGTTTTGTCTAAAGTTATCCACCAAACTAGATAACATAGTTCTGAATGGTAACGCTGGTTTCTATTCTATTTTATTTTATTAGGCTTTAGACTTTTCTATTAGTTTAAATTAGACTATCCTATTATTTTTGTTCTGTGTATATTTTAATAATTAAATGATCAATGTCCATGATTGGGAATCATGTTAGGAATGGTTGGGAATACACATATAATTACAAGCGTGTCCTGTTCAAACTTACACAATGGTGGCAGCATTGCATAAGGACTTCTACCGGCATTTGTGGCAGCCAAGCCTAGCTTAGCCAGTGCCAACGTACGGGGTATCAAATTTTTACTTGCCTTAATGAAATTACATTCATCGTGCATATTGAAATCAGATGTTATTTGTTTAAGGCATACATGTCGGTTCAGCTGTCTAGCTACTAGCGTACAGTCTTTATGCCTGAGACCCATCACACATGTGCAGACGTGTAGCCCACTGGGCGACAGATGCAGCCTGATCGAAACCTCCATCAGCAGATGCACCGGTCGCTTCTGCGAAGGAGTGATGATGCTCCTCTATGAAAAACACAAAAACCGGATAAATTGTACCTACTACATGATGCTTCTTCAAAGCAGCCGGTCAGAGACCACAAGTTACCTTCGCTACGGAAATCAAGTAGTAGCAGGTATACGCTGCGCTAAAACCCAGCACCAGGGACAGTCCTACTCCAGATCCGAATAGACCAACTTTCACTTGATTTTCCAGATAAAGTGACAGGTCCCTTGTCAAAACGTTGAAACTGAAGTCCAGGGAGATCATTGCAAGGTCCCAGTTTTCACCCGCACTGCAAGGACAGCGGCCGGCTAAGGCGAAAATTCAGCTGTGGATGCCTGCGCTCCTAGTGTGAAGGAGACAGTCAAGGGGACCTGATCTCTGGCGATATACACAGAGGCGGATGATGGCGCTCTTTGACTAGCTATGCACAGAGCAGCTCTCAGACGCCATCTACAGTCAATAAGGCTGTTGTGCAGAATGCGGAGCTAAAGCGTCATTGTCACCAGCAGGATGGTCCAGAGGACTGTATTAATATCTGCAAAGACACCATGTGCTTCACCGAGAGTGAAGCAGCGCTACAAAATGACCATCCCTTGAGTCATGGGTTACTGCTGCGGTAGCCCACAGGAGGCTAGTACCTACCAAATCATGTCACAGTGGCCAGTTAATTTGCCTGGATGAATAATGGGATGCCATGGATGCAAGTGAGAAAATCTTAGGTTCACACATCGGCTTGTGGACACACAACCCTTATGAAAAAGAAGTAGTAATCCTATAATACATTTTGAAGTATACTATACAAAAAGTCCCTATAGTTTGGTCCCTAGATCAATATTATAGGAATATTATAGGAATATTGCAGTTATATAACAAGAGGTAAAAATACATACAGCTACGATAAGGTCAATATAAACTGACTGTTGAGTACCACAGACACGCTGTAAGTCCCAATATGAATATTACTAATTACTAAGAATATTATACCAATTGTCAGAGAATGATGATGGGATTTGTAAATCAGTGCATGACTCCATAGCGGAGTTATGGAAACAATTCCAGGGCTAGACCTATCTCATTAAACTGGTCAAGATAATATAAAAAAGTAAATATCCTCATCATCATCACCATCGTCATCATCACTGCAGCAGAAACCACAGAAAACGCGTAGGACTGTATGTTAAAAAGATATGCAACACTAAGTTGTATTAACCTACGTGACCTTGCATTACGTGTAACCTACTTACAAAAATGGTACCTGTAACCCGTTAGTTACCCAAAAAAATCATTAATCAAAATTAAAGCACATTTGAAAAGGTTGGTGATTATAGTTGGATGACTCAAAAACACGATTAACGTGAGAAATCATTTAGATTGTGAATTGTAAAAATAATAGGCTACTATACAAACAGTCTGCTCACTGGAAAACGTAAATGTGTCTTCTGGATTTTGGAGTCAATATAGGCTTACCAAAATTGACAGTATCACTAAAGAAAATTCACGATAATTCCTATAGTATTTTTAGTATTAGTAGTTTCTGTGGTACTTTATCACACTTATTTTATTTATATGCTATGGTATCACTATAATATTTCTACAGAATATTATATATAGCTTATAGTTCCTTCTGAAATTGGTTATAGGACCACTATGGTTCTTTTTGTATGTTATTGTGTTACTGAGTCTGAAACTGAAAATAATTATGAACTGCCTCACTGACTGCAGCAGGTAATAATAATAATAATTCTAATAATCTGTTAAGAATGAGAAGCAAATTAAATGACATCGCAGAGCGTCTTCCTGTTTGCTCGGGTCTGTCTTTGCTCCGTCCGGCTGTCAGTCAAATGACGCTACCAGCCAAACAAACCGTTTTTTCAAGCTCAATGTCTTCGTGCGTCGTCGTTTACCTCCGTACTCAGTAGCTAGTCATTCGCCTGAACGATGATTGACAATAATGGCGACGCGTTTATTATGAGTTGACTCCAGGGAACCATCTGACAAAGGAAACATCTTGGATAGATATTCAGTCCTTTATACAACAACAATAAGGACAAGCTAACATCCAAAGGACTACATTTTGCCTCAACGACAAAGACTCCCTAACCAGGAAAGCGGGGTTAGCTTGCTAGCGTAACATTAGCTAGCTACTCAGCTAGCTAGCTCGCTAAGTTGAAGAGGTGGCATTCTTGTGTGTGGAGTGGACGTGGGACAGCGAGCTTGCTATAAAGATTTTGCTAACTAGCTAGCAATGTGGCTACTTTTGGGGCTGGTGGGGTGATTCGTTTCTCATTTGATTAAACAACACGGAAAGCTGACGCGTAGTTAGCTAGTGAGAATAGTTTGGGGAAGAAAGTCCGCGCTGCTCAACAGCCTCCTTGGGTAGCTAGCTACTTAGCAAGCTAGCCTTTGTGGCTTGTCCCAGTCTCTTTCCTGTTGGGACGTGCTCACACTTGCTTTTTAAATTGTCCATCAACGCACCGCTGACTGGGTAGCGTTTATTGCTAGCTGGATAACTAATAAAAATTGCTGTGGCATTGCGAGATCGTTTCGTCAATGACCACCGGCAGGAATAACCGAGTGATGATGGAAGGAGTTGGGGCAAGAGTGATCCGCGGACCCGATTGGAAATGGGGAAAGCAGGATGGTGGAGAGGGACATGTTGGCACCGTCAGGAGTTTCGAAAGTCCCGAGGAGGTAGTTGTTGTCTGGGATAACGGGACAGCTGCCAACTACCGCTGCTCTGGTGCATATGACGTGAGGATATTTGACAGTGCTCCCACAGGTACTTCTTTTTGATCTGTTCATTTTGTTTGGTAATACTTTCAAGCTCAGTTAAGAGCAGTTAAGTGTTTATGTATGCAACAAAGTTAACCACAACATGCAAGATAGTGGTCCTGGCTTTGCTGGCGTACATCTTTGGGCTTTCTATGAACGTGCTGGGTACAGTTATGAGTTCGATTAGACAAGTAGATAAATTGGCCCTGTCTGTACCATTATTGCTTGTGATGCATCTTTGCTAATTGAAATGCTTTGAAGTGCTTCACTGATACTGGACATGATTCAGATCACAAACAACGTGTCAGAAATGTAGGCCTATGTGCTGAAATGTAAAGAAATATCTCTGTAGGGTGTAGACTCTTTCTTGTTTAAGCCTATACAGATAATGAAATAATTTCTCCATAATTGTTCTTAATCTTTTTGTCTACACCAGAACTATGGATAGCACTGATGGAGCAGCCTGGACAAAGTGTTTTTGTTAATTGCACTATACAACGCACATATTTGATGATAACTCTGTCTAGTGCTGAACTGCTATTTCTTAACTTTGCAATTTCTCAGGCATCAAGCATGATGGGACCATGTGTGACACATGCCGTCAACAGCCCATCATTGGGATTCGTTGGAAGTGTGCTGAGTGCACCAACTACGACCTCTGCACAACCTGTTACCATGGAGACAAGCATCACTTAAGACACCGGTTCTACAGGATCACCACCCCTGGCAGTGAGAGGTTAGTTAGCCCAGCATGACCCTGTCATCATGATCATTCACCTTAGCCCCACCCATGATAAAAATCAAACAAGGTGGCTAGGTGATTCCTAAAACCTCAGTGTAACAGGTGGCCCAGCCTTGTACTCCCTTAGTTTAGCCCTATTATCGTTTTTCCACCATAGGAACTATTCAGGAAGTTAGTACTATTGGTACTTAGTTCCAGGAACTTCAACCTTTCCCACTGGGGGAACTAGCCCTGAAAAGGATTTTCTTGGATAGTTCCTGGCCCCCAAAAATGTTCCTGCTAGCGAGGCAGTACTTTTTGGGGGACCAGGAACCATTGGGGCGGAGTTGCAGTACTGAACAAGGCTAATTGGTCAATACAAGCTGCGCAAAAAGTCAGCCAACCACCATTTTTAAGTACCGGCTTAAATACCGGCTTGTTCAGTATCCGCTTCAACTTCGGTGTGTCTCGTTTCCAAAAAACAATTCTAATATCATGTTCATACGAAAGCAGTGTTGGAGCAAATTGTTGAATTTTAAGTTTCACAACTGCAGGCTCTGTTGGATTGAGTGCAGCGCTACTGGTGTACTGGTCTGTCTCATACAAAGGGACGTGCCTGTGGTGTGTTTACAAGCAACAGCTGAGTGAACGCTGGCGAGATTCTCCGGTGCAACAGAGAACATAATGAGATGCACCTCAGGTGCAGCATTATAGATCTTAGATCAATTTCTATACATTGACCAACTTTCTGTTTTGTGGCGGAGCAACACCATAGCTGCTTGAACTTCCTCTGTGTTTGCTGTGTTGAAATTGCCGCTGTTGTCATGGGGGTCATTGTGTACCTCAATAACCTATGAAACCAAACTAAGCTTCTTATTTGCATAATCTCCCCGCTACTTTGGTGCGGTGGGAAATCAACTTCAAACTCTTTTGGGGAACTAAAAAGGTTCCTGCTGAGAAGGTTCCGGCTAAAAAAGTTCCCAAAAGGTTCAGGTTCCTGTGGTCAGCAAAATAGTGCTATTGTGGACATGTCACTATCACATAACCAGACAAGATAAAGCCAAATTATTGAAGCGGTGTGTTGTACACTTTCAAAGATGTTCTGCACTGAGATCAAGGCAACTCGTCAGTTATGAAAAAAAGCAGTCAGATGTTGAATTCATTTGCAAAATTGATGGTATTTTTTTGACCTATTTGTCTAATTGTGCAGACAGTTAAGTATAAATTGGACAAACTACACTATAATGTGTACACACAGTGTCAGTATTTGTGATGATGCCTCATCCATTTCACTTCAGTTTCAACCAAACCCCATTGTGAGGTTCAGTGGATGAACGCATGGCTCAACAGCTGGCAGCCTTTTTCAACTTCAATTCCCCTGAGACAGACATTGCATGGTAGCACACAATGGGTGCTGGAGGTCTCCCCTTCTCACACTGCTCCAATGGCATGGTTGGGTGTTGTGTTATGCCATATTAGATTCTTTCACTGACTGCTGAAGAGGGAGTGTCTAGAGGCCACAAGCTGTTTGCATCGTTAGACCTACACTGTCCAGCTGCCATATCTACCACATTATTGTTAGATGGTTTTATCTCTGCCGGATAATTTATTAGCTATTACCCTTTTTTATTGGTTAGGCTTCTAGCTGTGCTGGAGTTAAGGTTGCAACTCACAACGCACAAGTTGCCTTGATCTCTGTGCAGAGCATCTTGAAAGTATAAAACACACTGCCTTCAATGATTTGACTTTATTTTGTCTGGTTATGTGATAGTGACATGCCCACAATAGCACTATGTCTAATATTATTCTTTATTATTACAAGATTTTAATAACATCAAGTGCAGTTACACTTGTCACTAAGCGAATTGTAATTAAATACATATTTTATGTTGCCAGCTGCAAATACTGTATTCTGTATAAACAACCAAAACAAATTGACAAGCTGATAACGGATGTGGAGTGATGCAAACTTGCTGCTCCTCCTGCAAGCCCCGGGCAGACAGTGCGTCTCTCAATCCCCTGTATGATCTTGGGGAAAGTATGCTGTTTGCAGGCATTTGTGGGAGTATTAAATGCAGTAATCGTGGCTTTTCACGATTACCATATCGGTGTGACCGTAATCTCGATTAATATACAATTAATTGTGCAGCCCTAGTTGTCAGTTTACCTTGGTGGCGTCAGGGATTGAGGTTTAATTTATCGAGCCCAGTAGCTTTTTTTTTTTTTTTTTTTTCTTCAGGCACTAAAGTCTCTCAATCTAGTATAAGCCAATGGCATCCAACATTAGCTGACTATTATACTATCTACTATTATCTGATTATCGAACGTTTCAAACGTCTTTATGTGTAAATGCTGCTTGGCAGAAATTTGCATGTGACTACTTAGCCACAGGCTATTCATTTGCATCAGAAGTGCTATGATGGCTTGGTATGGACAGCAAGGGTAATAATGGTCTATCAGATTATTGCGCTTCTTAATGTTTAAGAATGCGTCATGATACACAATACTGCAAAGCGTTCCTTGCATAGGACTGCAGTACAACAACTGAAATAGTATTCCTCAGGGCATTAGAAAGTCAAAATCAATTTTGACATTTAGAAAGCATGCTCATGGAGCCTTGCTCACCCCTATGCTCTGGTCATTGAGCCATGGTGCATCTGTGATTTCAAAATGCTGGCTAGATAGGCCAATAATGATTTGCTGCTCACAGCTCAGACACATCTTTCTGATTTGATCTGACCTTAATTGTACTGTTGGTATCATCAAACATATATCAAACAACTTGCTGTGTGCTCAAGACAGTTATGATAATGTTTGTTGAGGGCTGCTCTGATGACACTTCGGATTTGATAGGTGTCAACAGATAGCCTAGTCTACCCAAATGGTGTACTGTGTTTCTCTGGACCATATCCTTACTGGTTTTGCAGTACTTCAGCTTAATCTCTAGCTGTTGTGCCAGTTGGTATGTTTGGTGGAATGATGAGAAGAATGGGAAATGTAAGTCATATTTTGGTAGGGCTCTGAAGATCAGACTTTGCTATCTGGCAGTCTAACAGCTGTCTGGTAACTACCACAAGTCTGTTCCTGTGGCTAGAGTTGTATGGCCTCTTCTGTTGTGATCAAAACTGGGAACACTTTAGGGCAGTGGTCTCAAACCATGTGTCATGGAGGGCCGAGAGTATGCAGGCTCTCATTCCAACCAAACACTACGTCAGGTAATTTCACTGATTAACACACCTTCAACTAATCAGTGAAATCACCTGGTGTAGTGTTTGGCTGGAATGAAAACCTGCAGACTTGCAACCCTCTATGGCATGACTTTTCACACCCAGCTTCAGGGTATGTTCACACCAAAGCTACGTCCACACTAAGCCGTTTAAATTTGAAAACGCATACTTATCTCTCTGTTTTGGCCTCCTGTCCGCATTAAGGTGGTGTTTTTACCACCCCTAAAACAGAGCTTTCCAAAAACCCTCTCCCAAGTGGATAAATTTGAAAATGCTGGCCCCCCGTTGTAGTGTGGACGGCGAAAACGGAGACTTTCACCGCTCCAGATGAGCAGCCAAGTTGTCTGCACATGCCCATGGAAGGAGGTACCCGTTTTTGGTGGTCTAGTGTGGACAGTGAGCTGTTCGAAAACGCTAGACCCGAAAACTCCGTTTTCAAATTTAAAGGGCTTAGTGTGGATATACTCTAAGTGTGTTTAAAACGGTTTATTTGAACTCTGAAGTGTTTACTCCTCCTCCTCCTCCTCTTTGGTCATTTTAAAACAATGTCATATGAACTCAGCTGCGCACCAAATAACTGCACTGGGACTGCCCGAAAATGCCGGTCTGGCTCCTCTTCCAAGCAAACAGCAGTTCATTAAATGTGAGAGCATAATCGAACCAAGTACAGGAAACGACCCCAAAACCGTATGGTTTATGGGTATATGGAGGCGGATGTTGACATCTGATAGCTAGTAGTTACTCATTCTTGGAAAGCCCAGCATAACAAAAAACCAAGGGCAAACCACAGTCTCAAGTGATGCATATCTTCAGGTATTTCTTTGTGTTCTTAACTGGTACAAAGACCAGAGAAGGCAAATTATGAGTGCAGATAAGTCTATTATGCTCAGCTAAAGTTACAGGGCAGGACTGGATTCAGATTTGTTTTGACTCCCCCCACTGCCAAAATCTGTAACTTTGGGGAATGACAGGTTATGTCCAATAAACAAGCTATGGTCCTTTCAAGCGTTGTCATTCTGTCTTCTATTGGATCCTGGTTTTTTTTATGCATATGGCAAACATTTTTGAATCTGTTTGTTTGTTTTGTTATTAAAATGGATTAAATCATGTACATAGAAATGACATATGCCAGAGATATCACATATTTGAATGGATTACTGAATTTAAAAAAAAAAATCTGCATACAACCATGCGTGCGGATGTTGCGTTTTCCCTGGGTGATTTATTTATTTATTTATTTATTTATTTTTCATTGCAGCTTGAAAACCCATTAGAATCCATCTCAACAAATGAAGAAATGCATAATAGAGGAACCCTCGGAAGCAAAAATAGTCCATATTAGCGCTGGACGTAATTAATGGCAATCATTTTAAACCCCTATTCATTTTCATGTTCTGAAAGGGGGCTGAAAGGGGATCCCTTATTTGGACCTAAAATGCTTGAGGGGACTATTTGTGAATGCATGTGATTTTTGTTTTTACGAGCCTGGGTTTGCTTGTAATTGGGCGGCGTGAACCTAATCAAACCAAATACAGAAAATGCCACAATTTTAACTTTTGCACTGTTGTTCAGACAACAGAAAACAAAATTTATGTTTTAGTTAACACTTGTTTCTTTGGTTCTTGTGTTGTTTTGATGTGAGATGTTTTTATAAGCCCAAACTTATAAATTGTGTTTCTTCTTCTTGATGGTGCCAATATCAGCCAGTGGCTGATGATAATATCATAGAAATAGCATAATAATGATTTTTGTTCACACCAATAAACCTGTGTCACACCTGTGTTCTTTCAAAATGGTTTCATGTGGTTACAAATGCTATCTCTGACACCTGCCTCACCTCAGTAATTCAAACTTGCTTCAAATGAAAAGTGTAGTCTCTTCAGTGAGGAACCTGTGTTTCTTTGAGCAGAGTCCTTTTGGAGTCTCGCCGCAAGTCAAAGAAAATCACAGCCAGAGGGATCTTCACTGGTGGCCGGGTGGTGAGAGGAGTGGACTGGCAGTGGGAAGACCAGGATGGAGGCAATGGGAGGAGAGGAAAGGTGAGATACAAGTAGAATAACTGTTCTGTTTCTTCCTCATGCTGAAACCCATATGAATATATTGACTAGTTCTGACCATGACCTGCATATACAGTATATCTGAGAGTAGGCATAGTTTGACACGAAGGATTGTCTAATTGTGCGGTGCCAGTGCCAAGATGTTGATTCGGGCCACTTGATTGGTCAGTCAGTGGGCCAGTGCCTGGGGGAAAAACGATTGTTTTATCATTTCTCTTGCGGTGATGAGCCTGTCATCTTTGCTGCTCTGCTCTGACACCTCCCCACTCTCCTCTCTGTTATGCTTTTTCTGACAAATCAATTTGGACACCACCTCAGAGTTAGTCAGGGTCCCAGCCACTCAGAGTTGTATGGAGCAGACATGTCATCAAGTACATTAAATTATATGAAATGAAAAGTAAAAAGCTGCTTCATTCATCTTGGAAACAACAGATGTTGCTTCTGAGCTGTCTCATTTTTAAAGGCACTGACATTTACTGCAAACACACGCGCTCAACGCCCATGTCAAGAGCCAACAACATCTAGCACATACAGTTGGGACTATTGGCACCCTTGTATTTTATGCAGATAATGGACAATATGGACAATAAATAATGAGAAATTTAAACAACTTTCGGTCTTCACACATTCATCTATCAAGTTACAACAGTACATGATAAGACAATAAGAATAAACGTTGAAACAAATCTTGAATCTTTGAATG
Organism: Monocentris japonica; assembly: GCA_900323365.1. NCBI lineage: Eukaryota > Metazoa > Chordata > Actinopteri > Trachichthyiformes > Monocentridae > Monocentris > Monocentris japonica. The sequence goes on from OOFE01004306.1 coordinate 46,525, forward strand.
ACCCAAAACACTTCCAAAAGTACCCAGGAAGGTTCAAGAGAAAATGCTTGACTGTTCTGACGTGACCAGCAATGAGTCCTGATCTCAATCTTATTGAGAACCTATGGCGAGACCTGAAATGTGCAGTTGGTCAAAGGAATTTTTCAAACATTGAAGAACCGGAGCGGGTTGCAATTGAATAGTGGGAGAAACTGCCAGCAGAAAGGTGCAGGAAGCTTATTGATGGTTACAAGAAACGTTTGGAAGCAGTCGTCATTGTCAAAGGCTGTGCAATTAAGTATTAGAAAAGGGTGCCAATAATCATGGCCCTAGCCATTTTTCAATTTTGAAACCATATTTTTTTAAATATTTGTATTCATATTGTTTGATATTGTGCTGTTCAGAATGAAATCAGATGAGCGTGTGAAGACCGAAAGTTGTGTCAATTTCCAATTATTTCAGAGATCTTGTATATTATTTGCATGAGATACAAGGGTGCCAATAATCTTGGCCAGAACTGTATGTTGGCAAAGCGGGTAGCTGACAATGCCTCATCAGGTCCCATTAATGTATTTGCAAGACAAATGAATGGAGAGACTTACCGGCCTCATGAATTTCCACTCTAGTTTTTTTCCCCATGTTCCCACTGTTTACATTTACAGAACAGCTATTAGTTATGAGTCTCATCTATTAATACAATACTGTAAGTTGAACAAGGACCAAGTTATACTTTGGAGTTGTTTTGAAGTTATTTTGCTGTTGTATGTTAAGAACATTTTATATTAATAAATTACTTAGATTTATGAAAAATTGCCTATTATTTCCTGCTGGGCTAGCAAAAACATACAAAAAAACAATAATAGTAACAATTACAGGTGCAGTTATAGCATAAGTGTGCATATGTTGTAATATACATATCCAAATAAGAGCTTCTTAAACTTCACCTAAGGGTGAAGTTGGACCTAGTGAATGGACCTCGGGGTAGGATCTCTCCAGTAGCATCTCAAGACCTGTTGAGATGAGGTTGAATTCTTCATCTGCATATTGGTTCTTAAACATTGTGGGCAATGTTTAGGCAATCGATTGGGGATCAATGAAAAGTTTTTTTTTAATCCCTGGTTTCATCCCACTCATTCTTATTCATCTTTACAGATAATATGAACAGACTTCTTCTCTGCAGGTCATTCCAGGCTTAAATACACACTAGAAAGTAATACAATGATGAGGTTGCATTTGTTTAACATGGTCTATTTAGATTTATACTGTAACAGCGCCATAAAGCGCTTGTATTTTGACTCTGGTCCAGACCCCAGAGTATTCAATTTAATAGTCCCTGCAGGCAATTTAAGACTTCATTTTGCTGTGTTATTTAATGGCATATCTCATTATAGTTTTATGATGCTGTAAGCAATATGCTCTCCAGAAAACTGCTGTTACATGTCCTGCAGCTTAGATGTGCAGTTAGTTTAGCATGAATATTGCCTCCTAAGGCCATTAATCAATTACCTCTGGAAGGGGCCTGAAAATAATCTAACAATTTGAATTCTTTATTTACCTAAGGCGTAACTGTTCATTAAATAATTAATTTACTGTACTACTGCTCTGCTCCCAACACTTTCTCAGCATAAAACTCATACTACATACAGGGTTCTACTATGGTCATAGAAAACCTTTGTCATGGAATTCCATAACTTGGCCTGGAAAAGTCATGGAAAATGGAATATGTGCTATATAGTTTTGGAAATGTCATGGAAATTCTTTTGATAATCTTTTTCCAACTCGTGAAATGTTTAATGTCAAGCTTGTCTGCTTGTTGAGCCACTTCCCTCTGAGTAATAAAAACCCAAATCAGAAATTTCAGTGCTAAGTGATAATTGTAGCCAGCCAGAAATAAGACCTGGGACATTCAGATCAGATATTCAATATAAAAAATTTGGCATTTGCAGTATAGATTGACAAATATTTGTTTTGGAAATCTTATAGTGCCCCTCTGGAATGTTTCATCCAAAAGCTTTGCTTTGAGCTGGTTCTCAGACCACAAGTCTGATAAAACCAGTAAAAAAACAGTAACATGCTAGGAAAAGCATATTTGGAAAGGGGTGTGTGGGTGGGTGGTTGGTGCTTGATGGCATTTTTGATCATCTTTTCATCATTTTTTATTTGTAGGATTTTTCTGAAAACAACACAGTAATGGTCACAAAGGTGTAATAAAAATGTTCTTAGAGATTTGGCAACTGCAGCCAACTGGTGGAAAAAAACAATAAAAAGTTCAGCCTATTGAATCTAAAATTGCAATGCAATGAGAACCAAGACAAAATGTAATTGTGACCCCTAAGAATCAAAACCTAATCAAATTGTTCGGCCCCGGCTATTCCCACTCCTAATATTTCCCTGTAGTTAGGGAATTAAACTTTCCTCCAGGTCGAAACACGTCAATGGAGCAGTATACAATACTGCAGACAGTGCAGTCTATACATCAGCTACTTCAACTTGATAACGACTTTCAGCTCTTCTGTCACTGTACACTGTAACCCTGTCCAAAGACATGGTAGATAAAGCTGAAGTTCTAGTTCGAGACTGCAATTTGCTGCAGGGCGAAGTAGTGAGTAAACAGACCACCCTTCAACTGGAGGAACCTGGGTTCAAGTTCATATGGGGGCAAGCATCCACCTTGCTGAAGTGTCTTTGAGCAAGACACTGAATGCTTACTGCAGGGTTGCCATTCTGTAGCTTACCCTGCACTTTGACCTTCTAGTCGAAGGGGCAAGCGAAAAGAGAATTTCCCTACAGGGATCAATAAAGTATCACATTATTATAGTTTTACGCTGAAAAATACCTGCTCGAAACTCCACCGAGAGAAAAATACCTGTCTTTCTATGCATAAGACATTATTCTGTTGAATACATTGCATGTACATTGTGAAAACATTTGTTAGATTAACAATTTCTATGAAATTCTCCTCCTCCTCCACAGGTGACAGAGATTCAAGACTGGAGTGCAGCCAGCCCTCACAGTGCTGCCTACGTACTGTGGGACAATGGGGCCAAGAACCTGTACAGAGTTGGCTTTGAGGGAATGGTGAGCAAACTTCCAGTCTGACACACACTCACTCACTCACTTACGCACACACACAGTCTTACAAAAGATCAGCTGTCAGGTGGCTTTTGTGCTTGACCACAGGGCAGAGGCTCTTTCTTTTGCTGCCAGGCTTTTGTGAGAGCCACACAGCCAGCATGTAGAAGGCGCCATTGTGTAGGCAGCTGGAAGGGGAGGGTATCTACATGATAAAGGCAATCTGTTCCTTTCTGCTTTTAGGGGAAGAGAGTGAACATGGAGGTCAGCATAAGAGGAGGGGGGGCATCCTCTTGGGGTTGTTGGGGCTGTAGCTACACACGCGTCTTGACTGAAAAGCATCTTTCTCATTGGTGGAGACCTCCCCTGCCTTTTACAAATGGGTCCAATCGGGTTTCTCAGTTCTGTGACAGATTTGTCCTTTGTTATTCTAATAGATTGAAATGGTCTTGAGGGGAAGGTAGACGGCATCTGCTTCTGGATTAAACAAGTCGTGGATTAGACCCCCCACCTAGACAGTTTTAACTCTGCTTCATCTCTTGATTAAGACAAGTACAAAGACAAGTGTACAGTACAAATAAAGTCAGTGAAGCAAACACCTTGCACTGTTATATAATGCATCATAAGATCATCATGTTGATGAAATTCATCAGCATAGACATAGTTATTCAGTTGTTGAAACTTGTGTTCCTGGCTGTAGGGTCCCATCAGTTCAGAGGAATGTCTGCACTGCCTCATAATCATCTCTGCCCTCTAACTCTGCCACAGTAGCTGCACATCTCTGAGTCATCACAAACGATATGATAACATTTTCTTTTGAGCAGTGTAATGTTTCATTGTCCTTGCTTGCCCTTAGGATACTGCTATTGTCTGTATTCTACACGACAACAGTGCCATTACAGGTTGAAGTGTGTGAATTCTCTGTGACATAATTCATGATCATGCTCCTTTTCTAATGGAATTACCCCAGCTAATTAGCTTAACTCCATCCCTCTTATCTCCTTCAGTCGGACCTGAAATGCGTCCAGGATGCCAAAGGAGGCTCATTTTACCGAGACCACTGTCCCGTGCTAGGTAAGTAAGCCAGTAATCTGTGTCCACCGTCATTATTGCACCAATTCTCTCACCTATCGTTCTGGTGCAGTGGATTCCAAGGGCATTATGGAGAGCATCCTTTGTAGTTACTGTGTTGGGCCACTAGGTGGCAGCATGGTACAGTCACCTGGCTACCATAAAGACAAGTACAGGCACAGGTCACACAGGCACAGTATTCCAAGAATTCCGGGAATGAAATGTCTCTCTAGTGCCTTATTGGCCAAGGATACCTGGGCTGGGCTTGGCAACAGATCCAACACTGCAGCAAAAGACCCTCCATTAGTTTGACAGCATCATTATTCACACAGACCAGTGATTTTCATGTATATGCCATGCAGCAATGTTTCACCTGCACTTGGTCACATACATGCATTACAAGTATTGCACATCTATATTAAGTGTGAAGCACATCAAGTCCTTTGTCTACCATTATGATGTTTTGAGTCAGTATAGTGTGTTTATGGGCTAGTGGGCTTGTCCTCCCTGTATCCAGCACTGGCTCACCCTCCCCACCAGTCTGCCACAGTGTTTAATTATATAACGTGAATGTGAAGTAACTATTACTACACTCCCCTTTTAGATTGGTTTAAGGCTACATTGAATACATAGTATGTTTGTAGGCTGCATTGTGGCTACCTTATCCTTTAATGCCCCATATTCTTTGCTGAAATCTGTACAGGGTTTATAGTATTTGTATGTTTTTGTTTATTGTTTTGTTTCGTGATGATTGTCATATGTTGTCTCATGCATTTTCATTTTTTTGGATGATTTTATATTTTCATGCTATAGCATTATTGTCTTTCCACATTCATGCTCGTAAAGCCCTTTTAGATTTAATTGAATAATGACTATTTTCCACCATTTTATTTTTAGAGCGTTTTGAATTGAATGTGTTACCCAATTTTTGTCTTTGTTATGTATGTATTATGTAAAATAACATGATCCACGTTCCTCCCAGGTGAACAGAATGGGAACAGGAATCCAGGAGGTCTTCAGATTGGAGACTTGGTCAACATCGACTTGGACCTGGAGATTGTTCAGTCCCTCCAACACGGCCATGGGGGGTGGACCGATGGAATGTTCGAGACCCTCACCACCACTGGTACTGTATGTGGCATAGATGAGGATCACGACATTGTGGTTCAGTACCCCAGTGGAAACAGGTGAGGTCCAAGAGTACAGCCCACACCCTATGAACCCTGGTGTTTCCTCTTGGTGCAGCTCCTCTTCTACATAGTTCCCCATGCATTGTGTTTTAGTTCTCATTTTTATAATGCATACACTGATGACTTTAATTTGACCTTTTTCCCTCAGTGCAATCAAGAGGCAAATTCAGACCAGTTAGTCATCCATCAGACACTTCATTCCTTTATACATGTGCATTATTAAGCTTATGGTTTACAATACTAGAGAAAGGAGATGTTGTCACATGTTTTCACAATGCCTTAATAAAAGGAAGTAAAAGTTCTATTATTGTTAAAATGTAACTATAAATCTTCACTCCCTCGCTACATCTTCCACAAAGTAGTATTCAGACAGGACAACGATGTCTACTCTCTGACGAGTGATTGACCACATCTGAGGAAAATTCTTGTTAATCTTTGGGATGCATAGTATATGAAAAACATATCTACCAAAACATGGGATTTTGTGCTCGATATTTACAGTTGTGGTCAAAAGTTTACATACACTTGTAAAGAACATGTATATCATGGCAGTCTTGAGTTTCCAATGATTTCTACAACTCATTTTTTTGTGATGGAATGATCAGAGCGCATACTTCTTTGTCACAAAAAACATTCATGAATTTTGGTTCATTCATAAATTTATAAGTCTTCTGGAAATATGACAAAATCTGCTGGGTCAAAAATATACAAACAGCAATGCTAATATTTGGTCACATGTCCCTCGGCCATTTTCACCTCAATTAGGCACTTTTGGTAGCCATCCACAAGCTTCTGGCAAGCTTCTGGTTGAATCTTTGACCACTCCTCTTCACAGAATTGGTGCAGTTCAACTAAATTTGTTGGCTTTCTGACACGGACTTGTTTCTTCAGCACAGTCCACATGTTCTCGATGGGGTTTAAGTCAGGACTTTGGGAAGGCCATTCTAAAACCTTAAGTCTAGCCTGATTTAGCCATTGCTTTACCACTTTTGATGTGTGTTTGGGGTCATTATCCTGTTGGAACACTCAACTGTGTCCAAGACCCAACCTTCTGGCTGATGATTTTAGGTTTTCCTTTACTTTCTGTAAAGCACCAGTTCCACTGGCAGCAAAACAGCCCCAGAGCATAATACTACCACC
>OOFE01004308.1:2848-15501 GCA_900323365.1 Monocentris japonica
CTTTAATAGGAACTCCACCGTCAAACGCAGGCGGGTCCCATGTGATCGTGGCGGTGTCTTCGCCAACTGATGTACATTTGACATTCTCAGGAGGGTAGGGCACATCTGGAGAGACGGGTTACAGTTGGCGACGGAGGGGAAAGAAACATGAAACAGGATGAGAGAGAGCGAGGCAGTACAGTATCTGAGAAAGCATGCAGATGTGGTTTTCAGAGTAGGCAGGGGATACGCACAGAGAGGCAGCGCTAAGCAGAATAAAATCAAGGAAAAACACACTAATGGGGAACACACAAGTTAACTTCACTATCAAATGCAAAAAAATAATGTACCTGTGTCTAAATGGCCTGAGTGAATATCTAAAGCAAGAGTGGAACGGGAGGGACGGAGCGAGAGAAGACAAAAATGACAAAAAGCCACTGACCCACGATCTTGACAAAGAGTTCGGCCTTGTCCTCTCCAGCGGGGTTGGTCACGGTGATGGAGTACTTGCCCTCGTCCTCTTTCTCCGCCCCCTCGATAACGAAGCTGCTCAGGGTCTTCCTGGTTTCCACCCGAATCCTGCCCTCAGCCTCCGTTATCACCTGGAGAGACAATGGTGATTGAGGCAATGATTCTGGTGCAGCCCCCCACCTCCGTCAGCCCCCTCGATCAGAGGTAGTCCTCACCTTGTCCCCTTTCATCCAGCACACCGTGGGGGCCGGCTCCCCTGTGATCTCCACGTCGAGGCGGAGCTTGTTTCCAGCCACGACGACGATGGTGTTCTTGTTGCCCGTGCCGCTGGTGTCCAGGTGGATTTTGGGAGGATCTTTAGTTGGTGGGCGTCAGAGGAGAAGGGGGAGGAAAGGGGAAAGGCTAGCCATCATTAGCGTTAGAATGATAGTTTTTTATATTTTTGCATTAAGCTCAATATCTTTAAATTTTGTCATTTTCGTGCCAACATTTTTTTTTAAATCAGAAGGATTGACACTTAAATTGGCTGGGTTAGCAGCAGCAGTGTTGGAGGTAACTTTATAATGTGTCAAAGTACTTTGATTACTTTGTGATAACTAGTAACTTAATGCGTTTGTTCTTCAATTCTTGTATTCCGTTGTGAGTTACTTTTTTAAATTATATATCAGCAAGCTGGTAGATCGGTCCGAGCCTAGCTGCCTTGCGGGGGTGTGAGAAATGCAGTGATATAGCAATATAGTGCTATAGTTATCCAATAGAAAATGTATGTGTGTTTCTCATGCACTTACCTTGGCGGGGAACATAGTCAATCTTGATCTCTGAGGAACACGAAAAAATGATATGATACGAATGAGTGTTGTTCGAACTGAGATGCTTTGTTTGTATTCAGCAAAACCATCAAAAGCCTCATATTTCGTTGCCACTGTCTGTCTCGCTCACCCAGGAAGTTGAGTTTTGCGGAGAGAGAAAGCGCATAGCCATTGGGAACAAAGGTATAATCTCCAGCGTCCTCAGGCTTCACGTCATCAATCGTCAGCTTGTGGATCCTGGGGACACGTTACCAGATGTTACCAAGGAGACAACACTTGTCGTGACCCACAATTATGAAAAACACAGTTTCCCTGGCAACATACTCCATAATGCAATATCGCAAAGTGAGAAACATACTAAATGGATTTCACCTTGTGTGACCGCTGCTGCCTTGGCATATCTCCTGCCATAGGCGGTTCTGATGGAAGGATTACTGACAGAAACCCTAGGTGTGTGTGTGTGTGTGTGTGTGTGTGTGTGTGTGTGTGTGTGTGTGTGTGTGTTGTTAAAGCTCTATATATTGCAGCCTATCCAAAAAAGGGCCAAGCAACTAGCAAAACCCTGTTCCGTCTCGGTGGTAATAGCTTGCCATGCCATATGCCATGTGGCAGAGACAGTGCTTTTTGATCATTTGTGATACATGATTCCTGTGTGTGTGTGTGTGTGTGTGTGTGTGTGTGTGTGTGTGTGTGCGTGTAACTGTGCATGTCGATTTGGATGCAGGGTTCAAAACAAGTCCTATCTGACATTCAATCGTGGACCTACGGCAGTCTAACGCCATACCTTCCAATGTGTGACATTTTGATGCGATTGTTGGGCAGGACTTCAACGCCGTCCTTGAACCACTTCCCAGTCACATTGTCATCAGACACTTCACATTTGAACATCGCCTGCTCTGCAGCCTTCACCGTCAGGTCAGCAATACTCTGCAGCACCTCCAGCTCCTTGTCTGATGGCAGAGAGCAGAGATTTAATTTGTGTTCATGTTTTAGAATTTAGAAAAGAAAAGAAAAGTTGGGGTCATCCAGATGGTTATCTAGCCAGGACGCACACAGCTAGCAAGCACGTAGCTAGTGTTAAGTTAGTATTCACATGTTTGGAGGACAAGCCCACCACCGGTCCTGCTCCTAACGGAGGAAAGGGTACCTTCAACCTCCAGCTCTGCCTTCGACTCTCCACCGTTGGTGAAGGCGTAGTACATTCCAATATCCTCCTTGGTCGCTTCGTTTATGATCAGAATGTGCCTCTTCCCATCCTTCTTGAACCTGTACTTTGAACCTGCTGTGTCTCTGGTCAGCTCAACTCCATCTTTCATCCTGAGCGGAAAAAGCACACACACACCCACGCTTCAGTGACACGTCAACATAGAGAGTAGCGAGGGAGAGGTGATGGACGTGTCTGCAATGTTCTACATGGCTAGAGCCTTCAAGGATCACGAGTCTTTGGCACACAGAGTTTGAAAAAGCTGCAGAAGGTGAATGCTTTTCCAACACAGGTGTACTTGAAATGGGATGTAGGATGCTACGCTTTTTGGGGTTGCAGTGGGTATTCATTGGGGAAATACTTTCAAAGGACTAAAACAATAAAAAGTTAACCATTATGGTGCAATAGCGATAGACCATTGAAGACAGAGGATTGTTGTTTGGCATCCTCAAGTGCTTTTAAGTTGGTGAACGTCATCATCATATCCTGTATAACCTGAATAAACTCTCTTCCCATGGACAGTTTTCCAAATAATAGCGTTTCACTTCTTATAATGAAAACACGTATCTTGCGTGTAAATGTATCCTCACACCCACATTCACCTACAACCATGGAGAGCGAGCTTATGGAGACGTTATGGGGAATTCTAAGTTACATACATACATCAGTATCTGAGCTAAGATCAATACATCCCAGATATCTTATTTGGATTACTCATAGTTTGAATAAGAGTTTATCCGGGTTAATGTCATTACGGGAATGTATGGTTTACATGAGCCGACGAAAAAGTGGATTAAGCGTCCAAAATAATTACAGCATGCAATAATTGCGTGCAACCCGAAGAAGTTATGTACATTATGCCAAGGATGAGGCATGTAAAGATCTTCATTTAATTCATTTTTATTGTTGTTTTTTATTGTTGATGGTTTCTGAGGCCTATTTTTGTGTATTTATTGACAGCGATATTCATAAGCAGGGTATGAATGCTGCATAGAAACAACATAGAATGGAACGGGAGGACAGTGAAAACCTCACGGACGCATTGACAGAGTAATGCGTTTCCCGATTAACTGGATTTCTGGATGATGAGCTCACCATTTGACGTTGGCTCCTTCCTCGGACACCTCCACCTCAAACTCCACCTTCTCGCCCACCACGGTGAGAACGTCATCCAGCAGCTTGGTGATGGTGACCGGGGGCTCTGTGGGCGAACAAGCAGGCTGAGATGAGTCGAACCTCGAAGGTCACAAAGCGAGTACTCGCTGCGAAACGTAGTAGTACTTGTACTTGAGCGAGGTATTTCAGCGCTCTCTCTACCTCATGTACTAGCAGCTCTGTGTTGTACCCTAATGAAGAGGAAAGAGACTAACACATGGAACATGTACCAGCCCACTTTGGGATTTGATGCAATGCCTGCAACAGCGCAACAATACTCCCGAAGTCCTTGTCGGCGCCACTTTACCACAACACCTTTGTTGTAGGGATGGAGGGTATTTCAGGTCTCTAGAGGCAGTGGGAGTCACATTGTGTGACCACATGGTGTAATACTTGATGCTCTGCTGGCCTCGGCTATTTGTCATCATCAGCAGCCACTCCACCTTTGGATCTCCAAATCCCCTTCTCCAACCTCATTCGATAGACCCATGTTTCATTTGACAGTCTGGTCTCGCAAGGAAAGGATTACGTGGAGTAGACCCAACAAGAAACTAGTAGCTTGACATTGAAATAACATTGAAATTGCATTTGCCTTCGGCTCCAACGAACCAGGTTCAATTCCTAACTCGCGCAAAGAACATTTCTCCACTGAGTTTTCATTTTCGGTAAATGTTTTACCTACTGAGCCATGAGCAAAACCTTCACCGTAACCCTTACCCTACATTTAACCTAGTGGCTTTAGCTGCCTAACCTGAACCCTGACATCAACCGAAGTGCTTTTACTTAATCATTAGCTAACCTTTGACAAACACGTGAAAATGCTATCGTCACATCATCCTTTCATGATGGAGGATCAACACATAATATGTGTTTGTGCTGTGTAAATCTGCTGCTGTGTTGCTAGAAACACAACATACTGCAGAGTATCAGCTCATACCACTACACCTCCCGGGCCTGGGTACTTTATGTCTTGATTAAAGTACTGACTGCTAGTTACGACTGGCTGTCATCCACTGAACAGCCGACTGCCTCCTCTAATGTCAAGATAAATCAAGATAAAGCAAAAGGTACTGATATAGATGTTTACAAAGCCAACGGGGACAGTAGTTTTTATGGGCACACACACAGAATACACACTGTAGCTGCGTAGGAGCAGTGTCTGTGGTGAGAGCTGGTCTCTGATAATGCACAAGCAGGATGGGCAACACATAGTAAAGCTATTGGAGGAATATAGCAGCAGTGGACCCAATTACATCCATTAAAAACCCTCGTACTCACACACTTCTGGAGGAGACCTACCAGATATAAACATTAGGGTTAGACTGATATATCAGTTTACACATATATCAGGCCGATATTGGTCTCAGATATCAGTCAGTGCCGCCCACCTCTGATATGATGGATATGATGCAGCTTGTCTGATGACATATTTATTGTATAAGTGATTAATAAGACACTGGTTGTGTATGGGAAGCCCTTAACCTGAATTGATTCTAATGTGACAAATTCCATACAAGTACAGTATATTACTATATATTGTATATTAGTGATATTATTATCCTGGGCATCACTAGAGAGTTTTGGTGTCACATCACAGTCTAGAGGCTTTTCCCTGACAAGAGTACATAAAACTCTTCGGCATGAAAATTTAAAGGTACTGGCACAAAACATCAAATATTTCAATCCAGGGATGTCGGTATCAGCCTTCAAAAAACCCATATCAGTCAAACCCTAATAAATATGCCAGCACATTTATACATAAAATTCAGCGACAGCGATACATGACAATAAACAAAATGTCAAAAATTCACTCGCCACATACCCATTAAAAACGAGCGAGCAGACAATGGGAGTGCGGCGCGCTATCGCGTGGCGTGAAACATGAAAATAAACCGATGACACACGCAGACACAAGGCGGGAGCAGAGCTGTCAAGCCTCACAACGCTCAAATGACAGCGTTCCGCTCTAAACCGAGTAGAAAAAAAAGCTCTCCCCCCTGCCCCACCGGAGGAAGAATTCCTCCCAAGACAATGAGTCATGTACCTTTGACAAAAACCTCCGTGAAGCTCTTCTCCTCCCCCACCACACACTCATAGGCTGCGTCATCCGACAGGTTGCACTTGTTGATGGTGAGTGTCCGCTTGTTGCCCACGCTCTCGAACACATACCTGGACGTACAGCAGGGAGGATGGAGGAAGAGTGTGTGAGGAGGAGAGAGACAATAGAGAAAGAATAGAGAGGGGGGGTTAATGAATGACTGCTTTCAGCACCATCCAGCCACAAGACGCAGTAGGCCTGAAGATAACTGCTTCAACTGAGTGACTCACTCAGACTGACACAAAGGATCCACACACTCGTAGGGACCTTCGATACTGTACACACACACACATACACTCGGCACACATGTATTCGTGCATGGGTTGCTGTAACACCGCTACACTAAGAACAGACACACACTGATACTTGATTTCTTAAAGAAATTTATCATATAAATAAATGTCCATTTTACTGTATACTGTCTATCACCAAATGATATAAAACAACAGTGATTCAACCTCTAGCCAGTTCATGAAAGCTTTTCCATTTGCTGTTCTAAACACCTGGTGTCTGGTAGGTCTTTCCTGGGGAAACTCAGGAAGTGATGCGTTTTATGTTTCTGGTTTGTTTGGGATAAATAGAAGAAGAACTGGGTAGTTAGCACGAGCAGCAATAGCCACCGTGGCTGAACAGACAAAGAAACTCAAACTTCATCAACAGAAAATTCAAGGAGAAATACGTCACTGGACACACTGTTTGATTGACAGGTGAAGTGCAGTGCAGAAACACCACAGTAATGAAGCTGAGCACTAGGATCTCACAGATTACCACTTTTAAACATTGCTGGGTACATTTTTGACCATTCCTCAACCAGTCACAGGAGAGTTGCCCATTCTAACCCAACATCACTTACCAGCAATTATATCAGATCATGCTCTAAGCATACTGTCATACCCCCCCCCCATCAATAGAATAGTGTTAGTTGGCTCACTTGGCTGACGGTTTGATTTCCTGTCCGTTCTTGAGCCACTTGACCTGAGTGTTGGGGTCGGTCACCTCCACCATGAGCTGGATCTTCTTGCCCTTGTCCACCGAATAGGCTGGATCCAGCTTCCTCAGGAAGGCTGACGAGCAAAAAAAAAAAGAAGTTCTCCCGTTAGTGTGGTGTAACCCCTGCTTCAACACCCAATCCACAAGTGCTGACCAGAAGCATCAACCGCGACCATGTATTCCACCAGTCGTCCCTGCAATATCAATTCTCCCCCGAGGCCTTTAAACGCTGGTGGTATTTCCAACCTGCTGCATTAGAGAGCTCCCGTTTCCTGCTTGCCGCCTCACTCCAAGTGCAGAGTGTGCACTAGTAACCCCTCTCCTGTCTCCTCTCTCCCCCTCCTCACCGTCACTCTTCTTGGGCTCCACCTTCTTCATCTTCTTCAGCCTCGTCAGCATGCCCCTCAGGTCTGTGATGCCATATTCAAAGGCAATCTTCTCATAATCGCAGGGCTTGGCCGCCTTCAGGATATCCCACACATCCACTTCCTCTTTGGGCACCTGCTGTTTCTTCTCCCTGTGTATGTGTGTGGTTGTGTGTGTGTAGTGAGGCAAAAACAGAGTGAGAATCTACCATGTGCAGTTCTGGCCAAGATTATCTTCTGAAATCATTTGAGATTGAAACAGCTTTGGGGTCTTCACACATTAATCTGTCAATTTACAATAGCACACGATCAAACAATAAGAATAAAAATATCTGTTTTATGGTTTCCAAATTGAAAAGTGGCCTTATAGCCTTGTGAACATAAATGTTCACAAGATTCACATCTCTAGAGACCTTACTACTCCTGTTTCTACAGTTCGCAACGTTGTTAAGTAGATTGCTGCTGATGGAATTGTTACGAATCTCCCAAAACGTGGCGGTAAGAGGAAAACTGATCTCAGATGTCATCAAAGGCTGGTGTGAACCATTGAAAAAACACCTCGCATGACATCCAAAGATCTCAAAGCTGACCTGGAGAGGTCGGGGGTAATGGTTTCAGCCCATACGCCGGACACTGAACCAAGAAGGGCTTTACGGTTGGAGGAGGAAGACCCCACTGCTGGAGAGAAACACAAGAAGGCGTGATTGGTCTTTGCCAAGACCCAGCTGGACAAACCTCAATCCTTCTGGGAAAAATGTTCTGTAGACCGATGAAACTAAATTAGAGCTCTTTGGCAATGCAGATCAGTGAAATGTGCTGCCCAGTGTCAGAAAACTGTGTGTCAATCGAAGGTCATGAGTCCTCTAGCAGGACAATGACCCAAAACACATCCAAAAGCACCCAGGAATGGTTCAAGAGAAAACGCTGGACTGTTCTGGAGTGGCCAGCGATGATCCTGATATCAATTCCATTGAGAACCAATGGAGACCTGCCAGCAGAAAGGAGCAGGAAGCTTGTCGATGGTTACAAGAAACATTTGGAAGCATCATCATTGCCAAAGGCTGCAAATAAGCATTAGAAAAGGAAGCCAATAATCATGACCATAGACACTTTTCAATTTTGAAGCCATAAAATATTTTTTCATATTGTATATAGTATATTGTTTGATCAAGTGCTAAAACAGATGAACGTGTGAAGACCAAAAGTAGTTTCAATTTCCAATTATTTGGAGAACAGAACATGTAAGTAATGCAGTGGAAGAGATTAGGCATCTCACTGCTGTAGCTGATGTAACGTCTGTCTTACCTTTTCTTGAGGAGGGCACTGAAGTCTAGCTCACCAGCATCCTCACCTGCATCGCCACTGGGGTTGAGAGAAAGAAGAACTGGAGGATTCATTTAATCGTAAATAACTCTGAAACCATTTAAATGTTCTTCTGTCTAAATATCACGGTATGTTAAAAAAAAAAAAAAAAGGTGCTATTTACAAAACTGGTGAATTGCCATTGGAGAGTGAGAAATAGCATTAGCAAAAATAATAATACATGCCTTTTCTTCCACATT
Organism: Monocentris japonica; assembly: GCA_900323365.1. NCBI lineage: Eukaryota > Metazoa > Chordata > Actinopteri > Trachichthyiformes > Monocentridae > Monocentris > Monocentris japonica. Next base: position 11,482 of record OOFE01004308.1, read on the forward strand.
ACACAGACCTATAAATAGGCGCAAAAATTGCAAGGCACAATTATCAACAAAGACGACATGAGCACATACAACAACGTGCAGTGGGGATCTAATGAATTAGTGTCTGTGGTGAAAGCGTACCCTTTTTTTTTCACTCTGTTTCTGAGAGATGTAAAAACAGGATGGAGTGAGAACACAAAGCGTAGCGTTTGATGAAGACTACAAGCTACCGTCGTGGCCTAAATTCAAGTGACAGACAAAAATCACAATAGACAAGTGCGTGTAAGCAACACACTTGAAGGAGATAAACAATGTAAACAAGATTATAAGACATGTCACAGGAGGTGCGTCTGCCAAAATAAAGGCAACACCTGAGGAAATGAGGGATGTGAAGTATATTGAAAACAGGGGCTTCCACACAGAAAGAGGAGATACCAGTGACTTTGAGAGAGGGCTGATTGGTGAGACTCATTTGACAAGAGCTTCAGTGACAAAAAAAACAACTCTTAACACCTGATTAACATCATCATCATCTAACATTAACGTCTTGGGTGATGAGATTGTCATCAGACATCACCAACTAGGGATGACTGTGGACGTGTATAATCCCCGAGCGTGATGTCAGTGCATTGGAGATGCAAGGACAAAGCAGACAAGCAACTCTGACTCATTTGACTCAGTTGCTAATGTGTCAATCAAAGGCGTCTGAGGCAGTTTCATCCAGGACAGCCAGAGAGGAATAACATGGTCAGGTTGCAGTGCTAAACCCTTTATTTTGCAAAAAAAAATGCATGTTTGCAAGTGAAGTGGTGGGGGAAAAAAACACGGTCATGAGTCATCATTCACCCTATTCTTAACAAGCTGACAATCACTATGTGTGGTGCACACCAAAAAAGGTCTACAGGCTGGAGTGCTTGTTGTTTCCCACTGTGAACGGTTCTGGCAGCTTTGTTACAGTGTGGAGTGGTTTAGGTCCATGAACCCCCTGGAGGTAAATGCCCGTAAATACAAAGTCATTCTAAGTGATTACGTTCACCCTTTGGATGAATGGTTCATCCAAGGATAACATCCATCCATGTTATCCTGTCGGTCCTGATGGGAGCAGAATTGTCCAGAAGGATAATGCCCCCATCCACAGGGAACAAGTGATCACTAAATGGTTGGATGAGCATGAAAACTATGTTAGCCGTATGCCATGGCCATAACAGTTAGCACATCACGACCCCTTTTTTTGTGTGTTTCCCACCACCATCATCAAAACACCAAATGATGGAGTGTCTTGTGGGACAAGGGATTTCGCAGGTTCACTGAAGCTGTTTGGTTGGTCCAACACCTGACTAACACACATGTTGGTGTTTCCTTTATTTTGGCACTTCCCTCTATGCAACATTATTAAGACACACAGTACAAGGATGTACGTTAACGAGCACAAGGGGAGCAAACAGCTTTTTAACGCTACGAATGCAACGTTAAAATGCTCGGTAACACTCATCCGCACACTCAGTGACTGCATTGCCAGTGTATGTAATCCATACAAAACATACTGGTTCCCTTTGAAGCCTTTTCAGTTGGCCAACCAGACAGTAAAGTGACAAAATGAAGCAGAAAAAATAGCCTCATGAGCCTGGGGCACATGAAGGAGAACTTATTTGAGACATGAAACACACTGTGGTCTGGAGTAAAAGCTCCCATCTCAAAGAATGGATTCAGACTGCATGTATTGTGCTGTGCTTCTGAAAGTAAGCTCCATGACCTCTACGTGACACGTTACGTTAACACACTCATCCATTATCTATCAAGCAACGTGTTTGAGTTTTAACCAACTTTTCACTTTTCATTTACCGCATCAGCCTCTCTTTCTCTCTCTCTCCCTTGTTTCAATATTCTGCAAGTAAACACACCGGCATCCTGTCTAAAACACAATACGCTGCTGTCTTTTTGCACGTTGTGTTCCTCATCTTACCAGCACCTCTTTGGGCTGGAGTTCTAACCAGAGGAGGAAATTATATTTCAAACAGTGATTAAAAATTACGGAGACTCGGGGTGTCAGTGCGAATGTGTCGGCTGATTTCTGCTCACACAAAACACACACACACATGCGGAAATATGGGGTGGAGAACAAGGGAAAGGAAAGAACACAGAAATCAAACAAAGGGAGGGAGAGAGAGTGACAGAGAGCGAGGGAAGAACCAGTACATGTAAGACAGGAAGAAGTCCCTTCAGAGACTCCGCCGCCGAGACATGTGACGAAAACACAAAAGATGCCACAAACCCGTGAGGTGCTCCGGGTGGAGCGGAAAACACCAAGGCGGCAGACGCGTCGAGACGTGACAGAGAGAGAGAGATACGGCAGACAGACTGACTCTCACAAAGTCAGCTGCGACTGATGGATAGACAGACACACGGGCGGAGATGCTCGTCGAGACTGACAGATGCCCAGAGGCAACGATCTACAGAGGAGCATATGGGAGACCGTGTGACGGGTGACATGTTGAATAGACCCTCGCCGCCGCTGACACTCACGATCGCTTAAACGCCTCCAGGATGTTGGCCTGCTGCTCCTCTTGTACAGCTGAAAACCACACAGAAGGAGGGAGACGGGTGAGAGCTGCGCCAGGTTAATTCATTACACAGCAGGCCGACTTGCAAAGAAATAATGGACTGATGACCTCGCTAAGCCGCTAAATGATAGGACCTAATGTGCATCGCACTCGCTGAGTTATTGGCTGACAAAGCCAGTTACGTAGTAATGGCAGATCCGCTGAATGGAAGATGACAATAATGTGATTAAGTGTCTGTCTCCAGACCTACCCTCCACCGAGACGTCGAATGTGCAGCTGTCGCACTTGTCTTTGGAGGTGACCTCGCAGCGGTAGCCACCTGCGTCTCCGTCCACCGCCTTGATGATGCTCATCTCGTAGGTGTAGATCTGATGGAGAAGGAGGGAATAGATAGGCTAGGAACGCACACCGTTAAAGATGAACACGCGTGCAACACGACTACACACACACACACATACAGAGTACACAATAGGACTGGACTGATACATCGGTTTGCAGATATATAGGGCCGATACTGGCCTTTTATTAAAAATCATATCTGGTCAGTGTCATCCGCCTCTGATATGATGGATGTGATGCAGTTTGATCACATATTATTATATGTTTATATCATCATCTACAGAGTCTACAGGGTCTCGTTGTTTTGGCATGAAAACGGTCAAATTTGAAGATACTTCAATCTAAAACGTAACAGTTTTGGTATCGTATTGGCCTTCAAGAACCCATATTGGTCAAACCCTAACAAAACAACGAAATCTAGAATCTACAAAATAAAGAAATCTTAATGCATGAATCTAAAATAAAAGAAACACACACACCTTGGTGTTCCTGTCGTAGGACTCTTTGAACTGCAGGTGCTTTCCTGCTTTGCTGCCCAGGTCCAGCCACTTCCCCTTCAACCATTTCATGTTTGGCTTCCTGGTGAGGTTGGAGGAGTCCACCTTAGCCACGAAGGTGATGTCCTTGCCTGGATGTGACGTGACAATTAGCTCAAACTGAAGGGACTGGACGCGATTCAGGATTGTTAACCAATCGTTAGCCGATTTTTAAGCAGACCTTTCATTGCCGTGGTGCTCTCCGGCTTGAGCACGAACAGGCCGGTCAGCTCGGACAGCTGAGGCTCCTCCCCCGGTACGTGCTCTGCCATGGGTGTCAGAGAGGTCACACAGAGGTCAAGGAATTAGGACACAAGGATACACTGATCGCCGCTCGTCAAAGATGCAACACACAGACAACAGGAGACAAGTGGACCAAGCAAACCGCCACATCTGCACTACAGTGAATCACCTGTTTACCGGGCATTTGGGAATCCCAAGATGTTGGAATTTGGTCCGAGTATTAGAAAGCCTTTTAACACTATTCCTAAGATTATCTAGCACTGCAACTGAGCAACAGCATTTAGGAGAGGCAAATTCAATGCCTTTTGCTGTTATAGCGCATCAGCTATTTGGGACACTATGACAAACCTACTGGGATTGTC
>OOFE01004310.1:1592-12195 GCA_900323365.1 Monocentris japonica
AGACTGCTTAGCAAATACTAATTAAGAATGAATGGAATTGTCACACACAATCACGAACGGGTATAGAGACTTCATGATGTGTGTGTGTGTGTGTGTGTGTGTGTGTGTGTGTGTGTGTGTGTGTGTATATGAGTGACATGCACTCAGCCCCTGTCATGAGTCTCTTTACCATGTGCCTTTTTCATAGTTCTGGAGAACAGGACAGGACAGGTGGAAGAAGTGGAGAGGAAAGGACAGCAGAATGGAAGGGCGGGAGGAGGGAGTTCAAAAGTAAAACAAGAAGAAGCCCAGAGATGAGGGGAACGACTGAGGAATGACAGAACAAACCATCCTTTCAGACACAAATGAGTGGATGCAATGACTGATCACTTTGTCTACCACACACACACACATAAAACTTAAGTAGAGTCACACTACGTCTTAACCGCTTCGACCACTAGTGTGCGTGCTCACCTGACTTGCGTACAGTTCCTGGAGTGTTATTACCCCCGCCTGGTGTCCCAGGCCCCCCCGTCCCAGCCTTCTTGGTCAGTAGACTGTTGAAGAAGTTGGCCAGCACCCCCTCACTGGTCTGACCTGCAGCATACAGAGACATGGGTTAACACACACTCACACACAAAATCTAGTGTATGGACTGAGCAATGGCCATTTTGCACAGTAGACAAACACACACATAAACACGGCGTTAGTACCTGACTGTGGCATGGCATTGGCTACATTGGCCGCCGCTGAGCGATTACTTGTCCTGGGAGAACTGCTGGGTGCTCTGCTTGTGGTGTCCTATCAACAACAACACAGTTCCTTTTACACACCTTGAAAAAGCAGTGGCAATCACTAATGAAATCTATGGGGATTTCCTTGGTCTTATGAACCATGGGAAGGGAGAGGGACACTCACCACTGGTCGCCCTGCTGTCACAGCAGGCTGTTTGGCGAGCAACGACTGCAAATTAGAGCACAACCACACTCCAATTAGTATTTCAGGGAAGGCAAGGGAAGAATCCTCAATTCAATTTTAATTTCAAACCACAACACAATATATCAGTAGTATATACAGCGATCAGCCATAACATTAAAACCATTCGGCGGTGGACAGGGGTCAGCATGGTTTTGACTTGTTTTTCTTCTGTTAAATGTTGCACCATCAGACCAAGGCAAATTCCTTGTATGTGTAAACTTACTTGGCAATAAACCCCCATTCTGATTCTGTTACAGTAGCTCTTTTGTGGGATCGGACCAGATGGGCTAGCCTTCACTCCCCACGCGCATCAATGAGCCTTGGGCACCCATGACCCTGTCGCCGATTCACCGGTTCTCCTTCCTTGGACCACTTTTGGTATGTACTAACCACTGCATACCAGGAACATCCCACAAGACTTAGGCTTGCCCATTTTTCCTGCTTCCAACACATCAACTTCAAGAACTGACTGTTCACTTGCTTCCCAATATATCCCACCCCTTGACAGGTGCCATTGTAACGAGATAATCAATGTTATTCACTTCACCTGTCAGTGGTTTTAATGTTATGGCTGATCGGTGTATAATTCAATAGACAGAAGAGTATTCACAAGCAGCAAACCCATACACATGAACACAACAGAGGAGATGATCTCTCACCTGCAGCTTGACCAGAAACACTTGGTCATCTTCAGCCTGAATTTCCTTCTCATGAACAAACTGGTGAGAGGGAAGAAAAAAAAAATCACTGACTCTCTTTCACTTCTAGTTATTTACAATAGCTAAAAACTTTGATCAAACTCTCATGCCCCTGTGGGGAAATTGGGCAAAGCTTGAAATGGAGAAATAATGTAAGGTAATGATGTAATATTATAGCACTAATTAATCCATTGCATTTTAAGCTTAGTCCATTTAAGATGATCTTGTCCAATATGGATGGTCTGGTGGGAGCCTGTACCTTTCTGACTGGAGGTTTGACTATTACGTCTTCAAAGTTGTCATCTGCTTTTAGTGTCTGCAAGTTCTCATGGAGGATGGCGATCTTCTTTTCATTGTCCCACCCTGATGGACTGGTAGAGAACAGGAAAGGTTACACACAAACCCAAGACCAAACATGGAAGCTCCTACACCCCTATCCCAATACACAGACAAACACTTACATGAACACGGCATCTCTTTCCACCACCTGTGCAGGGCAGTGGAAGGGGAAGCCATAGAGTCTGTGGACCAGGTATTTGTACAGCACGTCCAGGTTCTTCATCTCCTTCACTGACGTGTATAGCAGAGACGCTCCGTCTGACAGGGCTGTCAAAGATATTGTAAACATCGCCATTTCTATATGGAGGAGCAGCAATTTAAGCACCGTGTTGACTCAAACTAAATGACTCTATATAGGAGCACTACAGGATAACAGGCGGAGAGACACCACATTCCTGGTCGCTACCATTACACAAAAAAACTAAGGAAATACTACCGTCTTGGCTCAAGCTCATTTTTTAAAAGTGATTAAGCTTGAAATTGAATAATGAGACGGGAGAAAATAATACACCATCAACAGATCTCTGGCACAACCTACAACCCCTGTAATTTACACAAATAATGAAGTCAGATTTTCACACCAGAGACGAGTAAGCTATCCAAATACATCCGAAACATCTTGTAAAGAGGTAATATATAACAATGCAAAATAATCCTGCTTCATCTTTGCTATAACTCTTGCTCACAGCATGAGTTTTGAAAGCCTGACATTTCAGCTCCTGGCGAAGTTATCGCTGAGTCATTGGTATAGATTAACAACCTTATTAAACGCCCGCAGATATATTATGGTCATTTTGTGCAATGGAGCAGTAAAAATCTTTCAGTGAAGGATACACTGCAGACAGAAATGTCTGATGTGGGACTGGATGAAGTCCAGGTGTTCGTCTCTGTAGTCATGCTCCTTCTCCAGTGTACTGATGGCATCACACTGAGGACAGGTGAGTAGAAGTTAGACAGAGGTGAGTGTGTACCTAAATGCAAAGTAACAGCATTGTGCTGCTGTAAGATGAAAACAATTTTTCTTCAAAACAGTTATGCTCTTTTGAAATTATACAGTGGCTTTTAAATGGATTTCATGGGCCCTAGAGTCATAGTGTGTGTGTGTGTGTGTGTGTGTGTACCTAGCACACAGAGGAAAACATAAACTTCTAACTCAAGTAAAAATAAATAAACAATAATAATAATAACAAACACCAAAATCAAAGTTATGAGGTTTCCACACATTAGCGAAAAGCTATTTTCTTAATCCTGCAGTGAAGGTGTCTGTGTGTGTGTGTGTGTGTGTGTGTGTGTGTGTGTGTGTGTGTGTGTACCTTGGTGCAGACCACCACCATGGGTATGCCCAGGTTGTGTGTGAGTGTGTTGTCCCCCAGCGGTAGCAGCACGCTTTCCTCCTCTTCACTCCTCCTCTGGGGGGTGCCCTCCTCCCCGCTGCCCGGCTCTGTGTACTCCTGGAACTGCTTTACAACTACACACAGACACATACACAAGCACACACACAATAAATGTGCAAAAAGATGAATAAACAAATATTAAGAGTTGGCAGATGTTACGGTTTCTGAATGTGTGCTATTGCGATTTTCTTAGCTGCATCTGTTGTTGTTGGGGTTTATTGCATATTATTTTATAAGATATTATTTTGGGTTTATACTGTATATGAGACATTTATATATACTAGCTTCTGTCTGGGGGTTCTGGGGTAATTTCACTATTATCTCATTCACTAGAAGTCAGAATAATGAGACAATGTACAACAATGACCATTTTGATCAAAGGTTTGCCCCATTCCCACCTGCAGTATAGACAGTATAGTTATTTAAATCTATACTAAATCATAACCAAATAAAAAAATATATATTCTGGGGTGTCCTGGTGGCTTAGTGGTCTAACATGCATACCACACAACCGTGATGTGGGTTCAAATCTGGCCCAGGGCCTATGTCGCATGTCATCCCTACTCTCCCAACCAATCTTTCTTGTCTCACTCTAGTGCTAACTACTGAATGAAGGCAAATGCCCAAAAATAAATAAATAAATTCTTCTCACATGGGGCTCCTTCGAGAAAATCTTATGTGGGTCTGTGGTCCAATGTACATCTATTTGGGGAGCCTTGACATGGAAAGGTTTGTGGGCCCCTTGTCTAAATATCCTTTCAGACACCTTTTCATACCTTCCAAGTAGAATAGCTTAAGGAAACGCTGATGTACACCTTTTGTTTTCTACCTGCTAGTCTGTCTGACTGACAGACACACTGACAGTGTGACTCACGTCTGTGCTCCAGCTCCCGCAGTGTTTCTGGGGCAACCCGGAGTTTGTCGATGTGTTCCCTAGCGACGGCAGCCCACTTCTGCAGCGAGTCCAGGGCATTCCACGGCCGTGACATGTCAACCGTTATCAGCAGTAACGAGTTGCCTATAGCATCCACTGGTACCGCCACTCCCTGCAGACCTTTGTGGTAAAGGTCTCCATCTAACACCCAGGCATTACACCTAGTTTGATCTGTAAACACACACACACACAAAATATAGCTGGAGAAACACACTCATACACAGATATACTACATTGTGTATACTATTGAGTTATTATAACTATACTGTAGTTACTATACTGTAGGGTATAGTAACTATACCCTAACGTGTTTACTCTGTTGTGTTGGCAAAGAGCAGAGTACATGGTCTTTAAAAAAAAAAAAAAAAGAGATTTATGGGTCTGTGAACTGCGAGCAGTCGCTGGTTACCATCAATGTCATCATCATGGACACTGAAGTAGAGGTATTCCAGGCCACGCCCTTTCATGTACTCTTCAACCCCCTGTAGCTTAGCAACCAGGGTAGTCTTCCCCGAGCCCACCTCACCTACACACACACACACACACACACAACACAAAAATCACAACATCAATAAACAGCACCATTCCATTGGGGTAACTTGATGATTACATTACATTATATTACAGTCATTTAGCAGACACTTTTATCCAAAGCGATTTACAATAAGTGCATTCAACATAGGTAGGCAAGAGAACTACTAGTCTCTAAAAATCAGAAAATGCATCTCCTCTCCAAACACGCATCTAAGAGCATAACCAGTGCTAAGGTAAAGTTTTTGTAAACAAATAAAACAAATGAGCAAGTGCTAAGAGGAAGGGTCAGGATAGTATTTTTTGAAAAGGTGGGTTTTCAGCCTGCGGTGGAAGATGCTGTCCTGACGTCAGTGGGGAGTTCCTTCCATCACTGTGGGGCCAGGACAGAAAAGAGCCGTGATGGGGTAGAGTGGCCGCGGGGGCCCCGTCGCCTCGAGGCAGCAGAGTGAAGTGGTCAGGTGGGGATGTAGGGCTTGACCATAGCCCAGAGGTCGGAAGGAGCTGTTACTTTCACTGCCCTATAGGCTAGCATCATAGTCTTAAACTGGATGCGAGCTGCTACAGGGAGCCAGTGGAGAGATCAGTGAAGGGAGAACTTGGGGCGGTTGGACACCAGACAAGCTGCAGCATTCTGAACTAGCTCCAGAGGTCTGATGGCAGACCCCAGGGCACCAGTAAGGAGGCAGTTGCAGTAGTCCAGGCGAGAGATGACACCATTCGTCAATGAGGAAGGGGCGAATCCTCCTGATGTTGTAGAGTAGGAATCTACAGTAGTGTGTTACCGATCCGATGTTTGCCAAGGACGACAGTTGGTTAATTAATTTGTACACAACCACATGTCCAGATATCTGTGTGCATCCTCTGGAGATGAGACACATACCTTCATTCTTTCAATATTGCTTGTCCCATGATCACAAGCCGGAATAAATTATACACACTGACAACCTTTCTGGATTTGCGAGTTATGCTGACAGGGGGAGCGAATGCATTAGTAATGCAATGCCTGCTGATGTTTTGATGGACAGTATTACAGACAGGTTGAAATGGCCTGACAGTCTAGATAGCTAACCAACACGCTGATTAGCTGGAATCGGCAGTAGGGGATTATCCCATGTATGCTTGTACCAGGCGGATGACGGTATGTGTACTGCAGCGCGACACGAGGACCGACCGAAACAGGGAGCCAGTCCACCTGCCATAACCACATAATAAGCGCTGCCGTAGCCCGTTCACACACACTTGTCCGCCCTGTTTCTCACCATCATTTCTAACTGCTACTAGCATCACCAAAGCTACAATGACTTGCACTGTTTCAAAGCGGCCCGCTTCTCTCCGACAAGATGAGGCATTGTTTGTGGAGGCGCTCATAAGATACACCTGTCTCTCACGGGCAGCCCGTAATACTACCGGCTAAGGCATCAGCTACCAGGCTTGAAAACAAAGGCACCATCATTTCAGTGCACAGTGACGTGTAAACTGACCGACAGAAAGCTAGCTTAGCTGTCGAGCAATATCAGTATACTGGACTGAGGTGATCACCAGCTCCAAGGCTAGTTGGCTATCAAAGCTAAGAGTTGGCTAGCCAGAACACTGCAGGGAGACAGATACCCACCCATGACCAGGACATTTTTCCCAGACGGTAGTTTTGATCTTGAATGGGTCGATACTTCACTCAGGATGGTCGACCTGCAAACAGAACAAGCCTTTAATAACACTGGCAAACGAGACTTGTTCGTTCATTAACAAACAACGACTGGCAGTAGCTGGGTGAGCTAATGCTGCTTTGTCACCACATAGCGGCTATCAGTGCCCAGTCAGTCTGGTACTGATGCTAGCCTCGTTAGCCAGCTAGTTGTCAAGCCATCCTCATCTCAGCACAACAAACACGCTGCGCCCTCAACCCCGCTCACATTAACCCGACAACTATCTGTTTCCCCCACCATAAGTCCTGTCCATCGTCCTCTTCTGGGTTGGGGTTCTCCAGTGTGCTCTTAAGTCCAGTTGAGGTGGAGGATAATAATGCACTCCTCCCTGAAGTCGCCATCTTCGCAGGGCTTGTTGTAAACGGAGCAGAGCGCCCGGATGTAGTAGCGCTGTGCTAGCCGAGGCTGGAGCACAGCACGCCGGGGCGTGGTCCGCCTTCACAATGCGGAGGTCGGTGCCCCAGACGAACAGTGATCTCATCCAAGTGGTAAAGTGGTAAATCTCGACTAACCATCGACACCGCTTGAGTACTATACAGGCAGACCGGACAGTCTATAAGTATAATCTCCTACACAGACAAGATGATAAAGTTGGTGTCAAAAACGCTCTATTGTGGATAAAACGGTGGTGGGAATATGTCATGTTGTTATCATAATCAGATAAAACGGCTTTCAAATGACCCACACAAATCCGTTTCTGACTATCCTCTTAAATGCCTTGATTTGTGGGTATGGGACCAAGCCCAAGCCTACATTTCAGAGATAAAACGGGATACAGAATTTCGGAATTAGACCTCAAATTGAATATTTAGGCAATAACGTTAAACTATGAGAGGCCATGTTTTAGGCCTTCAGTGATTTTAGAATAACAGCTAAGAGGTGTTGTTAACGCGGTGCTAAGACACTACTCTACTAACAAAAATACACATTTTCAATCAATACTAATTCTAAATGTAATAACATGTTATTTTTCCACCTATTAATACAACCCTTAAACAGTAATCAGGCCTAAACAACGTGGTTGCTAAGCGAGCGGTATGAAAGGTGATGTTCAGCTGGCGCATTTATACAGGCTGTCTGCAAGTGCAGGTCCTGAAAAGGACTATCTACTATCTAAGTAACTATCTAAGCTCAAGGCCTCAAAATATCATAAATACAGTTAAATACAATATTTAGGTCTTAAATTCAGGCTTAGAAGTCTTAACTATGCTCCGAGACATAAGTAGTAAGTAGCAATATCAGTGTATTGAAAATTATTGACTTCACCTTGATGAACTTGCAGACACCTTACAATATTTATATTAACCGTTATGCGGTCTCTTGTGCTTTCATCAAGTATTATACAACTGCCTCGAACGCGTCCCAGCCAATCAGAACTGAGGACCCAGAACTCTCCTTTTGAGAAGTTGCAGTTCATGACAACAACCACGAGATGGGGCTGTTGCACCACGCGTTGCAGCCTCTGGTCCCTAAACACGGTGCGCTCCCTGCGGCCCCCGATGGAGCCAGCGGATTACAAACTCCAGTTAAGTGGCGCACCGTCCTCCTCCTCGCCAGCTTTCACCCGGAGGAAACCCAGGAGCACGGAGCGCATCCTCAGAGTGCTCGCCTCTGGGAATTAGGATTCAGTTGTGTTTTCTGTCAACGCCAAACCGTCCGAGCTCTGTAGTCTAGGGGTTGAGAAAGATATAGACAAAGAGATCAGGGAGAGGGAGATGGGTCCGGAGACGGTGAAATATCCGTGATTGTCAAGTAAACGGCGGTGAAGTTTCTCCGGCTCCGCTCGGATCTTTTCTCCAGGTCGTTGAGGTGAGTTTCTCACTGCGGGAGACAGGAGCAGCCTGGATGGTGCATGCCTACCTGGTGCAGGAGAGAAGCATATATCCCATCTATTTGCTCTGAACCTTGTTCTGTTCTACCTTGATCTGTTCTACAGCACATGTATTGATGGCTTATGATTAATGGACATTGGTTTAAGATGGCTTAAGAAGTGATAGACATTATTAGAGCTTGATCGCAGTAAGGAAAAAATGTTTACATCTTTAATCTTTATTGTCATATAGCCTATGTGGCTTTCTGGGTGTATTATTTATTCTCCAGAATAAAAGAGAGCAGAAGACAATTTTTATCATCAGGTACCAAAATATTATTCAGATGTGTCCCCTTGCTCTCAGATCCATATTGTGTATTTTGTCTCTGGGAAAAATACAGGAAACACTGTATTGCTCCCAGAAAGCGTTTGCTTTGTAATCAGTGAAGTGTGAAGATTTAACACAAATCTGCTAAGAGTGTTCTGTTAAGAAGACACTAAAACTAGCAAACGTATTAAAAATAAACATGTTCTACTGGAGCCCTATCACACAACATGAGAAGATCAGATCAGCTAGATTCTCTCTCTCTTTCTCTCTCTCTCTCTCTCTCTCGCTCTCTCTCTCCCTTCCTGCTTCATTCACTCTCTCTCACTTCCTTCTCTTTAGTTCTCTCTCTCTCCCTCTGTCTCATCCCCCCTCCTTACCTCTCTCAACCTCTCTCTCACCCTCTGTCTCCCTCACCCCCATCTCTCTCGCCTGTCTCTCTGTCAGACCTAATGACATCGTGAGTTAGCAACTCCAGACTGCTTCAGACTGCTTCACTTCTGATACTCCTCTCTGCCTTTTCTCGGCCCCATGCCTGCCTCTATACCCACTCTCTCACTTGTCATGAATAATATTCCCTACCAGGTTGCGTAACGTAACACATGCCTCCTTAGGTGATGTTGCCTAAGATGTGGCTGGATGTCACAGGCTTTGTCTGATAATCAATAGTTGACAGAGCAATTACACGCTGAACTCATGTGTCATGGACCTTCCTCCTGCACACACACACACACACACACACAGTCAAGGGTCATGGCAATTGAGCTTTGAGCAATGATTGATGCTCACTGTGTGGCGTGTAAGAGCCTTGGAATCATTTTAAGATCTCCTGGCAATCAATCCAAGCCACTCTGGCAATTGTTTATATATTATCTTGATTTACGCACCAATTTTAAAGCACACAACCGATTGCACTTTTTTTTTCAAAGCATTCAGCCTCTTGTTCTCTAATATATACAGCACTACAGTGCAATGCAATGCAATATGCTGCAATTTGCTACAATAATACTACCATGTCAAATCTTTGGAATTTCTCTTGTGTCACTGCAAGTTACTTTGTTTACACACACACACACACTGGATAAAAACATCCAAAAACGGTATTACACCCCTACAAAAAACATGCAGTCATATCAGCATTTCTCTGTTGTCGTGTGGAAACCTTGTACCTCTAATTTTGGTGATTTTCTTGTTTTAACTTCAATTTACGGTTTACACAATCTTCTATGGGTTGAGAAATTTCTATGACCCCTTGGGCTTATGAAACCCTTTCAAAACTCCAAAATGCATGGCGGTCAAAAGCAGGGCTGTTTTTTCTTCATTCCATGAAAGTTGACATTTGATCGATACCAGGTTTTCATCCGACAGTGACGATCTGTCTCATAGGGTCCCTAATACTGCCTTCCCTACTATTGCATTTGACTGGCATTACTGAACTTAGTAAGAAGTGCTATTTGTCATCTTTTGCACTTTGGCAAAAACATTTCCCAAGATGCTATCACAACTTCATTTGACAAAGTGTCATGTGGTGATTCAGTGTCATAGTTCTGGCAGTGTGACCAGCTGATCCTTGTACTGTAACGGCAGATTGTGTTAGAGGCTCCTATAGCTCAGGCTGTACTCTGTCTTCCTGACAAGAAATCTTCCACATCCTCCATCACTATCAGTGTCATTTGCTGTCAACCGGAACGGACAGGCATCTGCTGCCTCTTCCCAGACACAGACACACATACACACACATCGAAACACCTTAACACACACACGCACACACACACACACACACACATACAGCATACAGCATACTAAAACACAACACACAGAGGAAAGCATGCACAGGGACACATACAGAAACATAAATACACACCACCTATAAGCAGCTCTGTTGTATGTCAGACACCTGCCCTATGGC
>OOFE01004311.1:11163-21286 GCA_900323365.1 Monocentris japonica
CCCCCAAGTGACAGAGTTGTAAATCTAACCTCATTGGCCTGCAACCCCTCTTCAACTGACAGGAAAATGTTGAGAAGCTGAACCTTAATCTCAGAAAAACACTATACTGAATCGAAGAATGAGGTTTCCTTGCAGGCTTCTGAAATATTTAGGACTGCCAATTTAAGCACTACTAAAATAATAACTTTTAGCTTTTACCATTCACTCATATTTTCAACTAAACTATCCCTATTCTAAATTCTGGCAGCTGTGACATGATATTGGTGGCTGCAAGTTCAGATACATCTAATATCACATTCATTTCCCAGCGGGTAACTCCATCCAGCTGGTACAGTGCAGCATAGAGACAGAGCCTGGTAGCCAACGGACCACATTAAGAGCCATTATCATCCAGACACCTTGTCTCCACTCATATTGACTCCAGACCAGTTTCATTCTCCAATGGAACCTCCTAGGACCCGCCACATCAATAACCACAAGGCCTAAGTGTGTGTGTGTGTCCTATACATGCTGATAAGATGTCTCACAAATCCCTTGCATTGTGGTGGCTTAAAACAGGCTGACATCACTGTGCAGGCTTATGTGTGTGTGTTAGCAGCTGTTTCTACAATCTATTGCACTTACACAAGAGACTTTGTCACATATTACGCCCACTCCCTATGTATGATAAAGGCCTGCATGTTTGGTGCGCCTCATACACTCTTATTTCTGTATCTTTGTCTCTTTGTCTTTCTCTCTGCGATTGACACACACACTCTTGCACATATAGGTTATAAGACAATAAATGCATGCATGTGCCTACAGTATACATGCATGCAAGCATGTAACCACACACAAATGCTTGTACACACACACACACGTATGGATGCCTGCACACACATTATGTTGGCTGCCTCGTTGGTTTCCTGCCCTACATTTCAACACCAGGGCTGTCTGCTCTTGTTTCCTAAGGGCCTTTGTGTGTGTGTGTGTGTGTGTCCTCCCTCCCCCCTCCTACAACATAGCAGCACCATCATTAATCCAATCTTTTAATTAACTTTACACACAAATCGCCATAAATCTGACACAAACACACAGATATGATACACTGTGGAGCACCCCGCTTGTAGTGGTCCACAGGGTCTGCCCACTGTGTGTGTGTGTGTGTGTGTGTGTGTGTGCGTATGTGTGTGTTTATGCAATACCAGAGTCTAAAGAGCCACACATAAACCTCACAACTGATTAAAGTTTGAGGTTAGCGCTGGCCAGGCTGGAATAATTACAGTGATCAATAGTGAAAACGTCATTACAGTTACATTAACAAACTTCATGAGCAGTGATTTTTTAATCGCATTACACTGCACATTTTACTTTTAAGGCATTTAACTGATACTCCAATTCATAGCAATTTACGATAGGTGTAACAGAAGCATAACACACATTTTATACGGACTGCCAGGGTGAAAAGAACAGCGCCCATAACTGAGAAGTCAAAATATTCCTCATCTTAGCTGTGACAGCTGTATAAAGGACCTTGGTTGTACAGTAGTGTCATTGGTGTCATTAACATGGCACTAGCTCATGTTGCTGAAGGACAGGGTCTTGTCTGATTCAGACAGAAAGGCACAGAGACACACTGGGCTAATTTAGGTTAAGTGCCTCCGCTAGCTCAAGGGCACAAAGCAACAACCCACCTGGGGCTAGCCTGCATCACAGAGAGGAAAGCTGATGTGCGTGTATGTGTGTGTGTGTGTGTGTGTGTGTATGTCTGCAGCTCCTCCACTAGGAGAGTAAAATTAATACTACCATTTGACCCACTTCCCAGTTTGCACCTTAATTCTCAACAGCGAAGACACTAGGTCATGCAACACCAACCAGCCAATCAACAATCAGCAATATAGGCAACTGACCAATGACCACAGATCAGCCCCGAGGCAGCAGCCAGACCAGGGGTGAGATTTGGAGGTCGGATGTGAGTTCTGGTGGCTAGCAGTGATTATTGTTGATTACCAATACATTTACACGAGCATCACTGGCATTGGCTCTGTTCATCCCGCACATCGCATAGATCCAATTTAAACCTCCTCTCTGTTATTTGATTGGTTAGAGCCTACAGGCACCGTTTTGCTCTTGCAAATTAACTGTGCCTATCAAGGGAAATGAAGACATTCCCTTTGTGTTAAGCCAGTGGACAAAATCCTCAAGGAAGACATGGGATGAGTTAACAACAGAAGAAAACAATGTCCCACTTTCTCAGCATATCATACATTTATATATAACAGTAACATCAGGCTATCCTTTGCCATACAGGACAGAATTGATCCATTGTTTAACCTATGTTATATGAGCGACGCAGAATAAACAATTTGATCCACTGTCATGTGAGTGACCACTGAGTTTGTGCTTGTATAACCGCACCATGCCATCTAATGATAATAATAATGTGATACTTTATTTGCCTTACCCCCGTAAGGAAATTCTCTTTTTACTCCCCTCCCCCTCCAGGGAGGTCAGGGTCAGCTTCAGAACAGCCCAGGGAGCAGGTTAAGATTCAGTGTCTTGCTTGCTTGTCTTGACACTTTGGCAGAGTGGATGCTTGCTGATGGTGGGGCTTAAACCTGGGTCCTCTCCCGACTCACTACTCACCCACCCTGCTGTTCCCTCTATTTGTATATTTTCCAATTGTGAAATATAATTAGCATCAGCACTGTTTTGAGAGGACGGTAGAGAGGAAAATAAAAAGCCAAGCCTTGAGTGCCCAGATCCTTTGCACAAATCTTAGGTAGGCTGGTATCGGTTTTGACTCACAGCAGGACTGTGCCTGTACATAACTGCTCCGTCGAACTTTAAATGCAGCCCTGCCTTAGTGTTAAGTATGGTGAAATGCCGTGGTAAAGACAGAGAGGTTTAATGTCTCAGGACAGATCAGCTTAGTGCTCATAGGACATGGATCAGTATCAATGGAAAAACATATAGGCATACAAACACCAACACAAGTACACACGCGCACACACAGACACAATGAAACCATTGGCTTATGAGGTGTGTGTGTGCGCGCGTGCACGTACATATGTACGCACATGCGCAAGAGTGGGTTCATCTACTGATAATCCTATCCTGAGACCTCATCTGGGAAAATAGCAGGACCCCAATTCCACTTAGCTCCCATCTCTTCTTCCTTCTTTAATAAACACCCCCCTCGTCCTCCCCTTCCTCTCTGTTCATCCCTCTATCCCTCCCCCCTCTGTCACATCTGATCCATTATGGAAGGATGGAGGGATTAATAGAGAGCAGGCCTCTCTTGAATGCAGCCAGTGCGCCCTTCTAATGGGCCCCCAGGGAAACAAGGCGAGTTCCCTGATCAAATACTCCCAAAAAAAACCCAATTATTCCAAATTCAATTTCTGGTGACGGCTTGTGTCTCTTTATGGTGGAGATGAATGTGTGTTCTGTCCGATAGGTAATTAATCCAATGCTAACTTTCTAAAGTAATTAACACAATCCCATCAATGTGTTAATATATATTACTCTCACGCACCAAATCATTTCCTGGGTACTGTACAGTCATTTTCTTAATGCTTAAAACTGATGATTCACAGATCATCACCTATGAAACATTACAGCGAGTGGTGACCACAAACACTAATCTCTCATTGAATGAGCCATTCTGCTTATCTGTAATATAATGACGCCTAGTGGTGAAAATGAGCAACTACTGAAACAAATGTAATACATTCCAGGTATTTCAATGTCTAGTAGCTCCGCTGAAAAGGGTCTACAACTGTTATGGAATTTAGCTTTAGCTACAAACAGACAACATTAGAACAAAAGTAAAAGTCATTGCAACACACTCCCCTGTAGTTTTACAAGCAGTAACGATGGCTGTAGCTCAATACAACCAAACAAGCTTCCCTTTCTCTAGCTTTCTCCCTCTGTTCTAACTTTTCCCCAGTCTTTTCAACACTAATCCATCTACACATATATAGTGGAAGCCCTCAAAAAGAGACGTTGCCATGGCGAGGACAACTCATTAACGAGAAAGAGCCTCTTAAAAATCTCTCTCTCTCTCTCTCTCTCTCTCATAATGAGTCTCTATGGGGGGACATGAGCTTTTCAGAGGCTTGGCTTTTCTTATTGGGGCTTAATGGAGCCTTCAGCTGATCCAGGCATAAAGGGGCCTGGGGTTGAGGATAAGGCTAGAAGAGGGAGACTGGGGCTGGGACACAAGGTGGAGGAGAAAGAGGTCTGGAGCTGAGGAAAAGGCTGAAATAGTTAGACTTGAGGTTACATGGTGGAGGAAAGTGCCCTAACTTCATGATTTGAACCAGGTGGATAGAGGGAGAATCTGGGAATAAAGGCTTGTGGCCTTCCATCGTTTTGTAAAAGTAGGTGTCACTTTTTCGAATGGTGTACACATCATTTAGGAATGTAACTCTTTGTATAAACTCGTAGCAGACTGGTCTGTAGGGTAAGCAGGGCCAGAAACCCCAGAGGACCTGACTGGTAGCAGCATGGGGGATAACAGCACTCGTTAAAGAAATGAGTTAAAGTGACTGAGGTCAGTTTGGCCACGGAGTGGCTTAGGTTTTTCAATTGGATTGTCTTAAATACAACAAGACCACTGTTGAACTCTTCTTTCAGTGTGTTTTATCATTATATTTTATAACTGTGTTTTGGACTTTTATCACTCTGCTTCTTATTCCAATGCATGGACATGAACATATGCATGTCACTTGACTGCATGCATACGTCTGCATGCATACACAGACCCCCCCCCCCCCCCCCCAGAGTGGGACTTTACTTCTGTGATCAAAAGACATGCAAAGACACAGAACCGGCCTACATACACAAAAATATCTGCACTCTGTGAAACCTGAGTCAGGCTGAAGGGTACCAGGAACCAGGAAGAGGGGATGAGAGAGGTAGGGAGGTAGAGGGAGAGAGAGAGAGAGCGTTAGAGTGATACTGATAGGGCTGGAGACAAGCTGGCTAAAGACATGCATGTGTCATCGCTGCAAGAGCTGTCTTCATCTCATTTATCTACGGAGCCTGGCTGTCGTATAGTGCAGTACCCCCACCCAACCACTAGGAGGCTCCCTATATCAACAGAGAGGGGGTAGATTAATAAAATGAAAATAAATGGAAATGAGTGAGTGAGTAAGAGAGGGAGCAAGAGAAGGAAAGAAAGAAACAAAAGACAAAAGACAAAAAAGAGAAAATGAATAATAGAATTTACTACAGAACAATTTCAACAGCAGGGAAAAGCTGACTGTAGAGAAAACAGAAGCAAGATGAACAGCCTGTAAACAGTTTATTCT
Organism: Monocentris japonica; assembly: GCA_900323365.1. Taxonomy (NCBI): domain Eukaryota; kingdom Metazoa; phylum Chordata; class Actinopteri; order Trachichthyiformes; family Monocentridae; genus Monocentris; species Monocentris japonica. Next base: position 16,461 of record OOFE01004311.1, read on the forward strand.
GTTCTCAGTACACCTTGTATCCAATAGATATGCTTTATTAAAACCTACCAATCCTCTCCTGTCTCATAGCTCCCTCTGTTTCCCTTCTCTGACACATCTGGTCAATACAAAGATAAATGTCTCTGCTGAGTCCAGAGATTATCTGGCTGTTATGTCCTGATGTGATAATCAAGCCTTTAAGTGAAACTTAGTTGTACACAGATGGGGCTGTGAGGGGCTCTTACAGCTGATGCCCCCCTGGCATACACACTGTTCTCCCTTTCCATTTCCTCTCCTCTCTCCTTTCCCCTCCTCAATCGCTTCCTGTCTCCCAAATGAAAAGCCAGCTGAGCCCTGAACGTGATCACTATTTATCTGACTAGAATATCTATTACAACAATTTGTCACGCAAACACACATTCACACACTTAAGTAATAATCTGTGACATTTTCATATAAATAAATGATATAACAACAGTGATTCAAGCTATAACCAGCTCATGAAAGCTTTTGCGTTTGCTGTACTAAACACCCAGTGTCAGGTGGGCACAGATGAAATGGTGCATTTCACATTTCCAGAAGCAGCTAAAGCAGTTTGTTTGGAATAAACAGAAGAACTGGGTAGTTATCATGAGCAGAAAAGAGCAAGAAAATAGTGGCACCTACAGAAACCTGAACTTCACCAACAGAAAATCCAAGGAAACAGTACTGGCCACACTGTTTGATAGCCAAGTGATCTATAAGTGCAGAGCAAAAACACCACAGCAAAGACTGCTTAGCAACAAAGATATTGCCAAAATAAAAAATGAGGAACTCTGTGGATTACCACTTTAACTGGACACACACACACACACACACGGATACACACATATAGACAGAATTGCAGAAACACACACACACACACACACACACAACTCCACATACAACTCAATTACCTCCCACTACTTGTCAGTGATGACTTCATTAGGCGCTGGTCACATATGATGGAGCAGCAGCCATTAGCCAATCACTAGTCAGCCATTACCTATTAGGCCTTTAACAAGCTGAGAGGTCTCAGCCTGTTGGACAGACAACTAGCCATGCATCACCCATAGATTACCCTTTACCTCCATCAATGAATGACTACAGGGATGGGGAGAGGAAAGCGACTGAAGTGGCATTGGTTAGTTCACAGACATAAGGGTGGATAAACACAAAGACAGACACACGCAGACACACACAGAGTTGTAGAATTAATCTACGAGAGAGACAGACAGACAGAGAGAGAGAGGGAGAGACAGAGAGACAAAGAGGCAGACAGAATTGCTTTAAAGGACAACAGAGCCTTAACCCATTTTACAGTTGAATGACCCTAACCGACCCTTAACCCCCAATTCCCGAAAGTGTGTGCATGTGTGTGTGTGTGTGTGTGTGAAACCGCTTTCTTTTCTTCATCCCATTAGCATTAGCTGTGTCATGCTCTCTACCCCATTGTTCTCCATCCCTAACCTGCCATTGGTGTATTCATGCACGTTCAAGGACTAAATGTGTACTTGTGCTTACGCATTTATGCGTGTGTGCGTGTGTGTGTGACTAGAAGACTAGTATGAGCGACTAATGAATCACAGTGTGTTTTTGTGAAAGTTTTTCCCCCCCAAAATCCCTGGGTTACTGAGTCAGAGAAAAGAGAAACTCCTTTGTGTGGGCGTCCTTCAGCAGGCTCGGGAGGATAAGGGTTTCAGTACACAGATCAGTCAGTCAGGAAAACTAGTCGACTGGCCAGTGTGTCGCCTTAACCATGGTGGCTAAAACCCAGAGTTCAGGCTTAGACAGGAGAGGGAGGGAAGGAAGGGGGCCATTTTGCTTGCCTTGTGCCTTTTCTCTCCTCTGTTACTACATATGCATAGTGCTGTTATTATTAAAAAACTTCTGTTGAGTTTCACACTTTAACTTTAGTTGAAGGATTTCATGCTCCTCTAAGGGTTGCGAAAATTCTACTACCCTTGGTCTCATGAAACCATTTTAAAACCCATTGGATAAACTCAATGCATGGTGGCCCAAGCTGACAACAAGGCTGTTAGTTCCTGAAAAGCCAACATTTTTAATCACTGGAAAGTGACAATATGCTATTTAGTGGATGATTACAGTATCGTGAGTTTTAACGTGAGGTGGCTCCAGTGGGAATCGAACCTCTAACACTGGCAGTGTTAGTGTCATGCTCTATTCATTACCCTACAGGAATACAGGATCATACCACCTTGGAAAGATTGGAAATGTGTTTGTGTGTGTGTGTGTGAGAGAGAGAGAGAGAGAGAGAGAGAAAGGAAGAGGCGAGGCTGAGACGTAAACCCTAGTGATTCCCACCGCCACAATCAAATTACCCTAACTGATTTTCACAAGCGCTCCCCCCATAAATGCAGCCAATCCATTTTATTTGGCCTCATCTTGTTACTCTACAAGCCTGGCTTCCCTCAGGTACTCTTCCCTGGGGAGCCATTGGTCCTGATTGGCTGATAGCTGAACCTGCCTTCCCACCGAGGGATTATGGGGGATCTGGTGGAACACCTGCGCCACATCTAAACTGAGATGAAAAAAAATACAAGGGAGGGAGGGGAAGGGAGAGAAACCCTAACCCACTGATAAAGAATATGTTGAAGAGGTATACCAGAAGAGAGATGCCATTTATAATTGTAATGTGACTGAACAGTGATCTAAAGAACTGGAGAGTCAAGCAGAAAAATCAGAAGATATGAATGTCGGTAGTGAAAAAACAGGATAAACAGACATAAACAAAGTACATAAAGGAAGACGGAGATAAATACACACAAAGGACAACTTAGCCAAAACCTGAGTGTGTGTGTGTGTGTGTGTGTGTGTGTGCGTGCGCGAGAGTCGTCTGTTCAACGGTGCATGAATACAGGGTAACTGGGAGTTTGATTCGACATACAGAGGCCAGACAATACTGTACCCATGGCGGCGACATCTTGAGCTGTCATGGCGTGTTAGCCAAAGGAGGCGTGAGGACGGGCCACACTCGTCTGGGAGCACATTGTTAGGCTAAACGCAAAGGAATAAGTGATTCAGTCTTGCATGTACACACACACACACACACAAACACACACAAACACATTGCAAAGTACTTATTTAAAGTGGACGGATATCTCAAAATCCTATAATGACAAAAACAGAACACAATAGCTGCATTGCAGACAAAAAGTAATCCTGACCTTTTAACCCTCGATCTTCAATTCCCTTCCTTTACATTTTACATTTCAGCCATTTAGCTGATGCTCTTATGCAGAGTGATTTACAATGAGTGGCACGGTATCAAAAGCTTACATTTCTAGATTACTAAAATTGCAAACAGCCACTAAGGAGTGTAAAGGCAGAGGTATAGTGCCCTGACAATATCCGTGACAGAATAATGATCATGAAATAGAAGAACTAGAGAGTGAGATTGAAGGGAAGTTTTTTCATCCTCTCCTCTTATCTCCCTGATGGCTTCTTCATATAGTGGCAGAGGTGAAAGTGGGTCACCTCCATGACCCCACCAGTGTCAGCTCTGTCACCCCCATACCGTCAGCTCCGTCACACTTCCCTGCAGGCCTGGTCTGTCACCTCCAACTGCTTGCTATTGTTTCCTGTTCCCAGGGGTGGCCACCCAGTGGAGCATCTTTAATTGGGATCTTCTACTGTCCCAAAAGAGGATGCAAGCATGCAGACATACACTCATACACACACTAGACACACACACACACACAAAGAGACTACATATGCCTCTAGATCACTCATCCATGCACGTAATGTCTGCGTTACTGGATACATGCATGCATACACACTCACACGTCGACACACAGTAACCCAACCCTTAAATACACACATAGTAAACCAGCCATTAAATCACCCAACAACCTTTACTTAGAGATAAGCTAATATGGGAGACAATGTCAGTGAAGATAACTAATGTGCTCTATGACTGGTTATTTATGTCTTAGTGATAGATATCAATAAAAGCCTTTCTCTCCAGGGTCATCCAGCTCTGGCCTGAGGACCCCCGCCATCACTCCAAAGGCCAAAGGTCTCTGAGGTCACACCACCACAATCTGTGTTGATGACACACTGAATGGCCAACGAAACAGACACACATATATACACGCACGCTTGCACACACATAGACAGACGGCACAGACCACACACTTACAAGGGGATGGAAATCACCTAATGAGAAGGGACAAAGCCCGGCTTGGGAAAAGCTTCCACATGTCTTGTGAGTTTCCGGCACTGCGACACACAGTACTTCACTATTTCAAACAAACAGTCCTGGTGACTTTAACTGCATCTAGCTCAGCCAAGACAAACACCACCATCATTGCTGTAGCATGACAAGGCAATATTGTGTTAAGACCTGTTAAATCTTACTAAGAGGCTCATAGACAAACCTAAAGCCAGTAGACTGCTACCTGAGTAGTCCAGCTCTAAAGCCAAAGACAAGATCCCCATAATCACAGCTCCATTCAGTTAAAATCTCTACTGACTCCTATGGAAAGAGAACAGAGCTAAGTCCCATCTTGACACGAGAATCGGGGGCATACATACGAAGCTGTGAACATCTTCATGTTTACATACATAGTTACTCCGTGCCAAACCTGCAGCATGTCTGTTCTTTTTTTTCCTTTTTTCAAAAACACAATTACTACAAACTCCACAACTTTGTGTTAACAAACTCCATAACAATGGATACATTCTACTCTCTACCTTTGCCGTCCTGGTAGGTGTGCGTTTGTCCCGGTGAGCCCTTGGCGACAGGTCCCAGCAACGGTTTGGGTGTCCAGAGAGAGTCCTGTTTCTGGTGGACCCTGGACACAGAG
>OOFE01004313.1:26863-39009 GCA_900323365.1 Monocentris japonica
ACACCACAGGTGCTGAGCTCCAGCACGGGAGGCCCCGGGGGGCCCTGGCCTTTCCTCTAGCCATACTCAAAGCAGTGATGGGCAATAAAAACACTTCACACCTTAAGTGAAAGATACGACTTTAAATATTTTACACACATTCTGCATATGCAATTTATCCACACCTGGCTCTTAGGAGCAACAACATCTGGTAGCAGTTGCTTTAGAGGCAATTAATTCTTCATCCAAGCGACCAGGGTCCTCTCTGGAAATCTGGGAGAAGGACTGATGTGTAACTCAGATGAGTTTCACAATGCAGTTCACTAGGAGGATCAATAAACAATACCTATTGCTGTACCAGGTACGGTACCATTTTTTTGTGTTAATAAGGCACCAAAAAGTCTCAAAATTGGGATTCTTGTCATGAGAGCTCTAATTTAAACTTAAAAAAAGGGACAGGACAGGAGATAGAAGTGCTTGTTTTGTGTTCCAACAACATTTGAGCCAGAGGCACTTATGCCACTCTGCTGTTGAGTTCAATGGATAGATAAATGTCTGACTGAGTGCAATTTTGGAGGGGCATGTGTCCACGACAAGAAAACAGATCTGGATAATGATGAAAAATAACTGCCTGGTGAAGCCTGAAAAAAGCATCACAACGCAGATATCAAGATAGCTTAAAGTGATTGACTAACTGCTGAGTTAATACTTTTGGCTATAAACATTAAGTTTGATTGCACTACTTTGACTTCATCAGAATCTGACCTTTGAAACCACTAAATAAAACTGGTTATCACAATGGAGTTAAAACAGCACCTAAGTGGTATATTGGGTTAGGACTGATTGGCTTGAAATTGTTCTCGCTCGACTCTTTTTCATCTTCAGTGCCGGAAATCACTGCTTTCCTGTTGTCTGAATGGCCTTAAACATTTACCTTCCCCCTGTGCTGATAGGATTTCTTTGTTTACTGCTGTCTTTTCCCATGGGAATGAAAGCAGGTTTGGAGTTCAATGCTAAGTGGAAGCTGTTCTGCATTCCTAAGTACAGCAGCAGCAGACTGCAACTTTTTATGCTTATGCGAGAATTGGTGTTTACTATAAACCATACCGCCACATCTCTGCCAAGGCCCCGTACATGGCGTGGATGTGAGAACCACGCCAGGCAATCTTGGCAAGGTTATAAAAGAACAAACAGTCCTCCAGTACATTAGTGAGAAAGCACAGGGAAGTCAGACATTTGGCTAATATTTCCAAATCAGCACCAAAATAAGAGTGAGACCATCTGAGTTTCTGTTATGAGAGAATTTTACTGTTTGAGGTCAATGGGGGGGGGGCTTATTTTGGTGGAGGGAAATTATTAGAACCCTGGACAGGATAGGTGAAGTTGGGATGTGCTTCCTTTCTTCCTGTTTGTTTGGGTTTGCCTGCTGTTTTGGTGAATGAGAAACTGGAGCCCTGGGCAGGTTAGGTTAAACTGTACTGTAATCCTGTTTCCTGTTAGTTAGTTAGTTTGTTTGGGGGGTAGGGTTAAGGTGTTAGATGGACACTGGCTGTTTATCATAAACACGGCCTAGCCCAGAGAGGTCCATCTGCTTTGATTTTATTTAGCGATTCCCCCCAGGGGCCCTGAGCTGGAGTGAGAATAACAATACTTGAGCCCATCTGCTCCCGTAGAACCAGCCCCGGCTAAATTATCACACGCTACGAGCGGCTGGCATATGCTGTGGCATAAAGCTACAAGAGGGCATTGTGTGCCAGCTGTTGTGTTGACAAATACTTATCTGGCACTTCTCAAGTCAGCTTGCTAAGCTGGTTTCAAGTTTGACTAAAAACTAAATGGGGGTAAGGTGTGGAATTGGATTCCTGTGGGGGAGATGCATGTATAACACAGGCTGATTTATCTCGGGGTATCTTCATGGTAGACGTCGTCTGGGGAATTGGGTCACAGGCAATGGAACTTAATCTGAACATACAGGGCAGAAACCTAAAGCCACCCAAGTGGTCAAAACAGACCGTCTCCTTAATCTTTGTTCTCCTCCTGTAGAATATTAAGCATAACAGGCCGTGATCATATTGTTGTGTTGTTGTATGTGTACAGTGCAGCAGATGAGAGCTGTTTCAGAGGCCAAATTGGCATTGATCATAATAATCCTATCAGTAAAGAATCAACCCTCGTAATGGATAATACGCATTTCATAGATTTGAAAATAGAAAGAAAACTGCTGCAGCTTCCAAAATCTTACAGGAGTTATATAGAATTAAAAAAAAATATATATACATATATATATATATATGCCTAATTAAAATGAGCCAGTCCAACCCTTACAGAAAATATGATCCTGAAAAAAGCCATAGTGTTTTTGTTCATTACAATGGTATCTCTTGGTAGTACCATATTTTTTTTTTTTGGTGAAGGTAATGTCCCTTGTCGTCTACAATGTACTGCCATGGCAGTGCATTTTTTGATACTTAGCAGTAGAGAGAGACAGGAAAGACTGGGTGAGAGAGGAGGGATGACGTGACACAGGTCCTGGGTTGGATTTCCAGGACGTTGTGGCTATGTGGTATATGCCTTAGACGACTGAGCTACAAGGACTCCCCATCAAACATTTTTTAAGGGAAAATGTGTTACAAACTAAAAATGTTTAATATTAGAGCATAGGGATGTGATCTTGGGATGCCGTTTTTGTCATACAACTCCCATTTAAGATGACACAGTTTTCCTGCTTTTTATCCAATTTCTTTGTTTCATCAGGGAGGAGGAGGTGATTACAGTCTTTGTTTTGTTGTCACTCCTCCAACATGGCAGTGTTTGTACCATAGCACTAAGGTGCAAGAATGCAGACATCCACCGAACGTTTTTATTTTTAGATTTGAATCACTTTGTATCTCTTCTAATTCTTCATTGTATTAGTTTTAATCTTTTGCCTTTCTCCACTTTGAATCTGTGCACTTTTTATTTTGATGTAAAGCACATTGCATCTTAATGTACAAAATGCTACAAAAATAAAGTTTGATTTGATAAGTGAGACTTTACAGTATTATCATGCATGTGATGTCCTGAAGTTCCTGTTTTTATTCTCATTTATTGTCCTTGGCAAATAAAATGATTCTAATTTTGACAAGGAGCCAAGGAGTACTATCCTGCCCAGACTGAGCCTACAGCCATGTGTTGGGCGTTCAGCTTCTTTGGCTCAGCCCACGGGAAAATTAATACCATCTGAAATGTTTGAATCTGAAAAATTGACCTCCACCTGCTCTAGCCCCCACTGGTACACTGGCCCCAGTTAACCTTGTGGATTAACTGTATACAGCTCAATGGGTAGAGCATGGCCCTAACACTAAGGTTAGGGGTTACACTCCTACTAGGACTTACATATTAAGATTGTACGTGCTCATGGTACAGCAAGGCACTTCAGATTCACCAAATTGTATCACGTCAAAGTATGTTGCTCATCATTGGGCCCCAAACACACCAGACCTGCTGTTACACCACGCTGCCAACATACTCAAATACAGGAACTCCCTCATTCTCCAATTTACTCACAACACTTTGTACCCTTCAAAATGGGTTTTATTTTGTTAACATTTACAGGAACATCACTGACATTAATTTCCATCCGTCACATATGTCTATACTGTACAGATGCAACAAAAGTCCAAGTCCCATCTTCTGTTCAGAGACTCTGGCATTGTCTCGTGGAGGACACCCTCCTGTCAGTGACAAGCGTTAAACTTCAGCAGTGCAGAAACAAGTTCACACAGAAAAGCCCCCTGTCAGAATCCCTGGGAACGGGGAAACGATCACAAAAGGAACTGGGAGTTGTAGTCGTCTGGGACCTTATTTATAAAAAGGCTCTTACACACCAATTTTGTGCTCACAACCAAATCCAAGATAGGGCAAGTTGTGATTTAGGAAAAAAAAAATACTTTGGTGTTAATATCATCGGGTTGTGTTGATTTTATCCAATTTCCTGCGATATAGCAAACCCAAAACTACTTTCCATCATTATCCACGGCATGAATAATATTTTCTTGCGGGTTTTTCATCGTATTCTTCAAAACGGTTTCACAATGTAATTTAGGAGTGAAAGTTTTTCTATAAATATTTTATATATGAGGCTACAAGGTTACCAGCCTTGTACCTCCTCATTTTCCAACCTTACTTAACACTACACAGCTCAACGTGCCACTATTGTCAACATTCAGTAGTTTCAATGGGCTTAAAGTACAATAACTCACTTCAATACATAGAGAGAGGCTAAGGAGTACCCAAAGCTTATAATCTATCCCCTCTTTGTTCGTAAATATATGATTAGAATATAATAAATAGTATTCAATCACAAATTTTAAGTTATCTGACACATGGTTGGAAACATGACATGTCGCATGTTTATGAAAGGCAGGGAGAGCAAATACTTTAAGAATTCTCCTCTCAACCAATAGGTAATCAGATCAGTGAAGGGGCGGAGCAACACCAACTGTGAACGTAACCGTCAACATAAAATATAATTTAGATTTAGTTTATTCTCAACACAAGTCAAAGACTTTAAAAAAAAAAAAAAAAGAAAAAAAGACCATTGCAGTTTTTCGCATCAACCTGTTAATTCAAAAAACATTTGCCAGGCTTTTCCAGTATTTCGCTTCATTGACCCTGTGAACGAATGGAGAGCTTGCAACAACCAGTTTAACAGCAGTAGCCATTGTAGAAGTCCCCTTTTATGCATTTATCCTGCATCACTGCTGCACACCATTTTTGGTGTGCAGTAGGTATACAGTAGAACCAAATGTCTATTCTATAACAAAACTCTCATGTCAATGATTTACCAGACCACTCCTTGTGACTTACAATGGATGAAAAGAGAGCAAATCCTTTCCCAACAGTTCCACTTGGGCCTGGAGTAAAAGTGCAGCATCAGTTCGGCAAGCATGCAGCACAAAGTGAGACATTTACAAAGGCTACATCTGTGCAATTGTCTGTTTGTAACACATATACTGTAGTATATTTACGCGGTATGATGGGGAAATGCAAACCGGTTCACACTGAGCAGAATACTCTGGTCTTAACGCAATTCTACAGTAGGTTGACATCTATATTGCTGATGGTACACATCTGATACAGTGGAGAATTCTATGCTACTAAGAGATTTTACACAAGCTTTTAGAACAGTACACACAGATTGGATAAGGGTCTGCGCACTGCACTACTTCCTAAATGGTGGCGTTATGGAAAGCTCCCGTCTTTTACACTGATTAAGAAAAGCAGGACTCCCTTTCTGAAGGTAAATGAGGTGGCCTCTGCCCTCCCATTAGCTCATCTTGTTTTTGTTGCACATGTTCGGTCAGCCGAGACGAGACGAGACAAACACTCCCTCCCGCCCTTTTTCTCCTTCTTCCCTCCCATCGATGGGGAGTGAATCTTCATCAGGCCTAACTTCATCATCTGCCACCAACGCTCTGCTATGAGGCACAGGGAAGCTACAGAGGACTACGTGAAGAACACAACACGTCGACTAATGCACAGTGCAAATAGGCTTCAACTCCTCTCCTCAGTTTCTCGACTCTGAGACGTGGGTAGGCTTTGAGGAGAGGTAGGGTGGAGAGGTTTAACCCTGGACTGTACCCCCTTGTGGCTGTCAGTCTTTTTTCTGTCAGTCAGTTTTTTTGGTCTTTCTGGGAACCTCCTGCCCTGGGATTAGGGTAGATAGGGTAGCTGGAGGTCGGGTGGAAGGGGTTAGGGGTTTTACTTGTACAGGCTCATGGTAGGGCTCTGGTACATGCACATGTAGGCATCGCACAGCAGGCGTCGCGCCTGGCCCTGAATGCTCTTGGGATCTAGAGCGTGCAGCTCCTCTGGGGTCATCTTCAGGTAGGCTCCCACCTCTGGACACGGAGACACCTGGGGGATGTTGAAGCCATTCTGCCCTCCTGCAGAGAAACAGAGAGAGAGAGAGAGACACAAACCCTCATTTGTTTTAAGTGTATAAAATGTATTTGCAAATACAGTTTTTACCTAGGTCACATTAGAACTAACTACACTTGCATGTACAGTATTTATTTCAGTCACTGGAACTGTCATGTTTTTGTCACAGGCAGAATATATAGTCACAATACATCCCTAAGTCTTGCAATATGACAAGCCATTAGAACTGTTAACTGATAAACAACGCACTTTGCAGCAGAATTAGTCTGAATGTAGTCTGTATAGAGATTTTATGTATATTCTTCATTGCATTTCTTGCATTGTCCCTTTGCACTCCATGTGAGCTCCTGTTATCCTTGTACCATGGGTGTCAGTGTGCACTGTGAAACTTGTCAACTCATGTTGTCAATAAGCCCCAGCACCAATGTCACCAAAACAAATCCCTGTACATGTATTGCACTTGGCAATGTAAGTATTTCTGATTTGGATGACAAATTCAAGAGTTCATTTTATCCGACAACTGGATGGAAAGAAACATCTAAAAGCCGCTGCACATACCGTCACGGTCGGCCATGCTGTCAAAGAAGAGCCAGGCAGAATCTGCAGTGCCATACTTGACGAAGGCCACGTAGTGACTGGTTTCGATGCAGAGCACAGCAAACAGCTCCATCCTCTGGCGAGGAAAACTACCCTGCCGCCCCGAACCCTCTTGTAGCTCCTTGGGGACAGACAGTTTGCCATGCCGATGGGCCTTCCTCCTCGGGTGGAGGTGAACCTGAATCAACACGCAGATTCAACCACACAGTTAAAGATTATGGCCTATTTATGTTGAACACTTAAAACATGTCTAAACACATTTCAGACAATTAACAGCACAGTTAAAAATAACAATTTACTGAATTCCATGAAATATAATGCCATATTATCATATATTATGTATTAGACAGAGATATATAAAGCTTATTTCAGCAAATATGTTAAATATACTACTGTAGAAGCTTTCATACTCTCGTGTAACATAACAGACAGTATTATTCCTTGAGATTTGGTGCCACCAAGTGGATCATCCTGGCCCATGCTTTGCAATTTGTTTCTTATTTTATTGATGTAATAATGCCCTCTGTCTTTTACCTGTGTATTGCACTTTTCACAAAACTGTTTTATCTTTCCAGCAGTGATATCCCCATCCTCGTAACACTCGCGGCACTCGTAGAGAGCCAGGCCTCCGCAGATTCGACATTCCCTTGGCGCTAGAGAATAAAACACGTGTCTTTAGGCCATTCTGGTTGACACTTATATTGCATGAAGTGCTTTGAAAAGTTTGGAGCAGGATGGGAGGTGAAGAAAAGAGGGATCCCTTTATCTTGGTTAAGTTGTAGTGACAACTCAGTGGAGTTTCATTACAAAATGTGATGAAGCCCCGAATCACCACTAATCTGCCCAAACGCCTCCATTACACAGACACACACATCAAACTAACACACACTGGAGACAAATAATGGCTACATCTCACTGTCTTCAAGTAGGTCTGTGATGTCCAACTCGAGCGAGGGGAAGATCTTGTTGAACATTTTGAAGTCCTTGCCAAAGCGGGGCATCTGGATGATAAGGCAGGAGGGAGCCTGGTGGAAAGTAAAAACCGAGAGAGGGATTTTGTAATCATCAACAAGAAGCATGACACATCAGTAAATCTCAGTGCTCAGAGGAAACAACAGCACAGGCAAAAGGGCTGCAGTTTCCCAGAGGACTGTCTCCCCAATGTACATGATATCGACCATATTATAGGCCTCAACAGTGAAGTCTAGTGAAGTCCAACTCTTTTTTCAAACATATTAAATTAGCCTAACATAGGTCCAAATTTTGGTTTCATCTCTCCCATGTTCCAACACGTTTAAATGTCTTCTTGATAGATGCACAAGGACTTCTACATTTATCCACATGGCCGGGTCTCTCCATGTGCATCTATTGCAGTTACGAATGCTGAAAATTCACCTCTGCAAACTTGAGGTCGCTGTTGATGAAGGACCACTCTAGGAGCTGCTGGCTGGTAGGAACTCCAACCTTGTCCTTCTTGTCCATGAAGATCTGGTAAAAGTAACAGTCCTGGACCTTCTGCCCTGCTGACCTAGATGACACCAACAAGTTCTTAGTTCATTTATTTTCTCTTTTTAGGTTCTATGCACCTCCTGCTTTCTCACTGGTACAAGACAAAGATAAAATTGAGAATTTTCAAAAGTTGGTCAATACATGCCATTACTGCTGCACAAAAACTTATTATAAAACTTATTATAAAAAACACGGTTTTGACCTGAATAAATCTTTGTCTGGTGATGAGAACCTAGTCAGCATTCAGTTCAAAACATGGTTTGTCTAACTCAAGCAAATTTTGAATGGAGCAGCAATGGTTTGTGCAGGCCTACTTTTGAGTATCTAGAATGAAGAATTTCCCCAGGATTTGAGAAAGGATTGTTAACTGACTGAGGTTTGGAAGATGCACGGTTCCTACACGTTTCCGTGACTTTTCTATGACTCTGCCATGACATGTCGTTAATTTTCATGACCAATATTTGTTAGTGTCTATGTTCAAATGCAGGATTCTTTGGTGAATAGCTGGTTTGAATGTCCCAGGTCTTGATCAACATCCAAGCTTGATGTTTAAGGTCCCATATTATCCAGTTTTCATGATTTTGTTTTCAAATATACTACGGATCAAGTATGAAGTATGAAGTCATGAAGTATCATGTTACTTCATGATGTTTGACAAATAAATGTAGCTTAGTTAAAAGTTTAATTGAATTAGCCAAATTGAATGAATTTGAAGCGTCATCATAGGCAGAATAGTCACAATACTGAACCCGGCAAGACCACCTCCTCTACTTCAAATGAGGTATAGTGGAGTGGAGGCTTTCTAGTGTGTGTGTCAGTTGCAATGTGGCCTGATTGGAAGGATTTCAGTAATTCTTTAGTGAGGGGAGGCAATTAGGACCAAGTCCTGTTGTGATGCTTTTACTGGAGTTAGCCTGAAACTGCCTAACTACTACTACTCTTTGGGAACAACAAAGCCTTATAGTTAAAAAACAATGCGCTTTGGCTGCATCAGCCAATGTCTTCAGTAAACTTTAATCGTATATGTATATAAATAGAGGAAAAGAATTTGAATTCCTATAATACTTGACCGGTTGGAAGAATATGAACAAATTTTACACTTTACACATTCCCCAGCCAGTTGTAGATTTCAAACTAGTCATGGTCAAAGCAATTCAGCATATTCTGCCTTTTTTGGTCACCAAATAAAATGCTATTTTTACTACTCCAAACTGAAGTAAGCAATCGTGATACATTTCCATTTAGCTAAGTAGAACTGTCATCTAAAGCAATACTCGAAAGAGTTGCAAACGGTTATAGTTCATAATACACGATAACAAGGCCCTGTCAAGTTGCAAATACATACCAAATTTATACCACATCCTTTACATTACTAACCTCAGCTTGAGCAAGGGGTCCACTCTCAGTATGTGATGAAAAAGGATATTGAGGAACTCCTCAGGATCTGGAGTAGAAGTGAACAGGTGAGATTTTAAACACTAGTTAGTAACACTCCCGGCCATCGGACTTGAAAATGCTGTCTATGTGAAGTGTGTAAACTGTGCGATGTAAAGTCTTCATGTTTCTACAGTTGGCTGCAATTATGTGGTGTACTAATGCTGAAATCTAAAACTGAGATTTAGATTTTTATTAATTAACTTTGTTAATGAACAGGTGGCGCAGTGACTCAGTGGTTAGCACTGTCACCTCTCAGCAAGAAGGTGATTCTGTGTGCAGTTTACATGTTCTCCCCGCGCTTGTTTGGGTTTCCTCCAGGTGCTCTGGTTTCCGGATTGGAGACTCTAAATTGCCCATAGGTGTGAATGTGAGTGTGTTTATATTTTTATTAATCCTTTATTAAACCAGGTAGCTCCCACTGAGATCAAGATTCTCTTTTTCAAGGGAGACTTGGCCAAAAAAGCAGTATCAAGATAAAAAGTTGTGGACAACGTACAGCAACGCACAAGACCAAAATACAGTCAAATTCACACAGAGTTGTAAGAGTAGTACGACTGGTAAACAGAGATCTGTCTGATTCTCCTACCTTTCTCTTCGGAGGTGAACCCAGAGGCAGCCTCTACGTTCTCCAGGATCCTCCTCAGCTTCATCACTTTAGTGGCACACACATACCCATGTCTGGAAGACAAATAGGGAGGCAAATTAACCACATCTAGTTTAACAACAGTCCTCTGCAAATTCCAACAGACATTACATTTAGGATTTGATATAAGTCAATAATGCAACCAACAATATTCTAGATTCAAAACCACAAGGCTCTGTTCCGTTGTTTCATTTAAATTTAAGTCATATAAGTTGTTTTTTAAAACTGCAGGAGAAACGTTAGCATCCTAGCCTAGAACAGAAGTCTTTAGCTCCCTGTATGGATGTCAAAAATCACAAAAAGGTCGATGAGAACATTAAGCCACATTTGCAATACACTACAATTTGTGAGTCTATGCTCAGTGCCTTGCTCAAGAGCAGCTGGAGACTCACATTCGCAGAGGGTTGACTATCTCTGTGCGTAACAGCTCTTGGGTCTCTCTGTAATACTCCACGTCAGTCTTCAAGCGCGGCCGCAGCAGAACCGTGTCCAGGACGGAGCTGAAGGAGAAAAGACTAGGGAGGGGGGCAGAGGACACAGGGACTCAAATTACTTTATTTGGCTAATTTACACAAGGCAACTGGTATTTGTCTTTTCAGATATCCCTCCCATATACCCATACACAGCCCCCAACATATGCATTTCTTCTGACAGATGAGAGCTGGGGTTTGACCAATATAACAAGTTGATGTTTTTTTTGCTGATATCTGATTTCTAATGAAAAGCCAACTCCATATGATAGACATGACGCAGTTTGTTTGATTGCATACCTATTTATTGTATAATTCATCAATAAAACACTGATTGTCTATGGGAAGCCCTGAACCTGAATAGATTATAAAAATTACATTTTGCTTGGCAGATTCCACAAGTATGTGTGAATATATATATTACTATTGTCATCCTGGGTTTCAAGTGTCCCATAGTCTAAAAGCTGTTTCAGAGGCTTTCCCACCCTGCCAAGAATACAATGCTGGGGCAAACACTGAATTGGTGTAACCTTTGGTGATTTTTTTTTTGGCATTCAATAGCATTAGATGTGATTATTTACATTTAATGCTGTTGAATATCAACACTAAATATCAGCTATCAGCTGCTACATTCCAAAAAAAGAAAATCAGTGACAGCTTTGCTCAGGGGCACTTTGGCAGCATTGGAAGGCACCATTGATGTAATACTAACCACCCTCTATTTGTCAGCTCACAACTGGAACACACCCTCCAGTCAGTGGTCAAACTTAGAAGAGTCTATTTGTCAACCTCTAGCTCTAAGCCAACAGGGCATCCCAGGTTGAGAAAGCAATGCACAGACAATCAGTATGTCAGAAGTCCAAAGAAGTCTATCTAAACTAGCATCTACCACAGTTGATAAAGTATTTAGTGTTAGCGTTTTGTAGCCCATACCTCTTGTGCTTTTGGTTGACCACTTTAAAATCATTGCAGCTTAAAAGATGTGACCAAAAGCAAATGGACAAAAAGAGTACTGACCAGAAGAGAGTTGAGTCCAGGTAGCAGGAGTTGTAGTGGCCCTGGATGCCTTTCTTTTTCCCCACCATCACATCCAAACCATCATTCTCTGTGCGTGGAGGAGTGTTCTCATGCACCACCTCACTCAGGTAACCCCCGAATGCTGCATAAGCACATAGAGTGGAATTTTAAACACAAAGCTTTTTGGGAGCACTAGTTAATTTAGAGTCCTTTAGTTGTCTATTACTATCTAGCGATTAAACTGACAAGTCACTTAATTGTTCCCCTCCCTTCCAACGACTCACCGATGGAGTTGCAGCGCTCTATGGGGTTGGAGGAATGGTGCAGAGAGGGGAAGCGGGAGTCAGGCCGGCAGCACTTGAGCTTCACAAACAGGGCTTTCTTGGGTGGGCAGCTGAAGTACCGCGTACCCTTGAAGGTGCCGTCCGTGCAGCCAACGCACTCTTCTTCCTGGGAGGGCAGGGCAAGATCACATCATCATATTACTGTCAGGTATTGCATGTGCTGCACAGCAGATACAGTGTAAAAAAAAAAAAAAAAAAAAAAAAAAAAAAAAAAAAAACATTTTTAGA
>OOFE01004323.1:9130-26630 GCA_900323365.1 Monocentris japonica
TCCAGGCAGTGTGCATTAAACAAGCCTGTACATTTTGACCCTGACCAACGCAGAACACACATTTCTCACACTCTGCAGACCTCTGACTTCCTCAGGACAATTCTGTGTGTGTGTGTGTGTGTGTGTGTGCACTTGCATGCATGTGTGTTTACATGAATATATCTATTTGAGCTCTTTCCTGTTTTCCACACAAAATTGCGATGTAAAAAAGACCAGGCTGACACCTGCACTCACTCTCTTGTTGAGCCGTAGTCCTGTGGTCAGGGTAAAATGCAATTTCTCATGACAGCTCTGTGGGCCTTTAACAGGAAGCCTGGCTACACTGTTTCACAATCTGTCTAGAAACAGGAACTGAGTATGGCGTGCCATCCACATGTTTTGTAATGGGTGCCAGCTTGCCTGTAGCGGGTACAAGCACAAGGCAGAGGGAGGGGGGTACCCCAACATAAGTGGACCCCTGAGACCCCCTGGAGGGGCAGAGGTGTGGCGAACGTCTGTTTTGGGCATGGCTTGTGTCAGTGTGTTTAGCACTTGCCTGTGAGGGCATTTATATGCAAATGCTAAACAACCTATTGGGGTGGCTAATTACAGTGGGGCCTTTGTGTGAGCCAGGCAGTGAGAAGCAGGGAGTTTCTAACACGCTAGGCCTGGACTTCCCCTGCTTGTTTACTCATTGTCTTTCCTTATTACCCCCTCATTGACACTCCCCTTTTGTGTGGCTGTGCCGTTTGCCTGCATGCTGGCTCCTCCCCGTGTGGTGCTGGAGTTAATGTAGTAGATTAAAGAGGCAGTACTCTGGCCTTGTTTACTTCCTCTTTCATTTGGTGGCCCAGCTCTGCTCTACTCTGCACCCATCCCTCCTGGAGATTTCTCCTAGCCACAGCTCATTCAGGAAGGATTCCTCCTCATAGTACTCTCTCTCCTGCAACTAATGCTCTGCTAATTAATTTGGGTGATAAAAATGCATTTAGGTCAGGTTCTAATGCAATGCAAATTTATGAGCAGGCAGAAGCAAATATTAACTTGTATAGTCATTGATAGTCATTGGCTGGGGACAAAGGTACACCTCTCTTAACAGACTAATGCAAGGGTTTCTCATTGTACTTTGGCGTCACTTGCCTGTTCCTTCTGTTGTCAGGGGTCAGAAGACAGTGACAGCAGGATACAGTGAGATCTCTCAGACAGACGAGAGGACCAGACAGAGATAGGCCTGCTTGTGAGATACAATCACAGTAAAGCCCCTCTCCTAAGATAATTCTGTTGTTACTGTGTAGTCAGAAAATAAATCTTGTCCTTTTTAGGTCTTATTCTATAGCACTATACAATCAGACAATGGAATCCTTCTGCTAAAAGATGTGTGCATGTTTCCTGGTTACATTGTGAACATAAGTGAGGAAGCTCTAATAAATAATGTTTTTGGAAAAAAATGTACATATATATTTACATTCACACATTATATACATGTATAGTTATATATATTTATATATGACCAATACAGGCCCGACTAGTGATCGTCCCACACGTCGTCAAGCCCGCATCTATAGTCCATTCTATATGGTTGGTACCGAGGCCCAGCTGGTTTATGGTGTGACTGCTTTATGACAGGCCACAGAATGAGCTGTTTTGTTGAAGAAGAAGTGTCTCTCTCTCTCTCTCTGAAATGACAGTCATGCTGCAAGTAATTAGGATTGATAGAATTATGAAAGGAGCTAGAGATGTAAACAGCACATACAAGCAGTGGGAGGGACAGGATAGGGAAACTACCGTTTTGTGTAGAGAGGTATTCCTAGTCTTGTGATGGAGTGGCAATGGGCTTGGACAGAGTTTGAGGCTGACCAGATCCCCCCTGTTTTGAAGACAAAGATTGACCTCTCCAAAGTTGGGGCAGCTGGATTAGCTGCAGTTCTCGTACTGTTGTTTTTGTCTCTGCAGATGATTAGGTTTTTCCTCTGCTGTTGTTTCATCTGCTTTAAAAACCAACTTGCTGCGTTACTGCCTTCATGATTTTGGATGATTTTTGTCAAAGTGTGTTTGTGTGTATGCCTTACTGTCCAGCTCTCCCTCTATATTCTGAAATCTCTACTGAATAAACAGACGTTTCAGACTGGTCCTACTGCATTCCTGCAAAATGAATTGTCTCGTGCTAAGACAAAGGGAGAGGAAGAGAGAAAGATGTGGTTTGGTGCTGCCTCTCCGTTTTACCACTTGAGTTTCACTGCCATGTTCTATGGGTTGCCACCACCTGTGCCCCTTACTACGCCAATTACACCCCCACTTTATATGCTCTCTCTCTGATACACACACATACACAGGGGGAGACTTTGCTGGCCAAGGAAGCCAAGCTGGATCAAAGGCCGTGTGTGAAGGAGCCAGGGCACCTCGTAGAAAACAGCTGCTCTTTGCTGTCTCTGCCTCTCACCCCGGCCTGACAGCAGCCAGAAATATGAGGCCTCTCTGGACCTCTGTCCTGGGAAAAAAGGACAGGGCAGCACACATACGTTCAGAAAAGCTTTTGTCTCTGCTCTCTCTCTCGCACTCTCTCACTCTCTCTCTCTCTCACTCAGACATACAAAGAAGAGAGAAAGCCCTTTGTCTATGCTCACTCACTTGCTCAGCCACAAATACAAATAGAAATCTTCGTTTCACAGATACACTCTCTCTTCCGCTCTCACAAAACCATTGAATTATCACATGCTTGATTTCTCCTGGTTGTATTTTTTATTAGCTGTTTTAGTCAATTTGGTGTGATTTCTCTGTCAATCTTACTCTCCATTTGCCTTTCTTTCCGCTTCTCCCCTGCCTCACCTATTCTGCCTGCTCTTTCTCTATGCTAGTCCTCAACACTATCTGAAGGTGCTTTTCTTCTTCTTTACTCTCTTGTCTCCCCCTTTTCTTGCCACATGTCTGGGATTTCGCTCCCTCTGCTCTGCTTTGCCGGTGTGTTCAAACTCTGACAGAGTTGAGAAAGGCATTCAGCTCCCTAATCCGGGCTCCCTCCATCAGGAATGCTAATGCGTGTGATTGTGTGACCCGCCGAAGCCCGGCAACATCTGCAGGAGCCTATGGCGAGCCCCCCCTGTCCTCCACCCCTGCCTTTGAGCGCTCACTCGCTGCCATTATTTCATTGTTTCACTTCACGCCTGTGACTGGGCGGTGCAGTTAACCCTCTGCTGCTCAGGCCAGGCTAGCTCCAGTCCTGCACGCAGGGCCAGAAGGGTACTGAGGAGGGGTATAGGGGTTTGGGACAGTCCTTTCCCAGGACGGGCCTCTCTGCCTGCCCATCTGGACCCCTACACACAGCTCTACACAACACACTGTTTACTCATGCATTCCACTACTTACTCAACGTGTGTGTGTTCACGCAATCTGTTCAAGTGTGGTAATTTGTGAGTTAAGGCATAATTGCAGGAATTATCTGTGTCCCACTGCTGGACATTTCTAAACGAGTCGCTTTCGCTGGGACATGAGGAAAGGGAAACTTACATTATTAGATTTCCACCCGCCCCTTTGCCAGGTATTTGAGTTGAAAGAAATGATTGTTTGAATTGTGTCTGTTTTCAAAAAGATGAATTACTGGTAAAGCGTAACTGACAAAGTGAATCTGTGTCAAGCTGGAGCACTGCTGATTGAATTACCCTTCTCCCCAGCCCTGGCTACATTCCTGCATATGTACTCAAGCTACAGTATGCTATAGACAAGCATAGGAATAGATTGGATTCTTGTGTCCTTCTTCATTCATGTTCACACATTAAGCTTTGATAGCTTTGTGATGTTAGACCAGTCAGACCTTGGCCCATGTCCTCTCTCTGTGCAGGGTCCCAATGATGCAGGAGCAGTTATACATCCTACACCCATTACTGTAATGCTTGTAGTTTCAGGCTCTCAAAAGGAGGTTTTATATTAGAGGGAAGCAACATTTTATTTTTTGTGTGCAGTTATGCTTGTGCAGGATTACACATCAAATCTTTCTTGCCCTCACATTTTAGTTAGACTTTTTCATATAATAAAGACAGATACAGACAGATAAAGACCACACATTTTATTGTATTATAGTATTAAGCTCATATTGGCTAGTTTTACACAGTTATTACCTGTCTCTGAAGGTTGGTACACGGAGGCTAGGTGCCCCTGCTCGTGGGTTGTTTGGTAGTAATATGTCGGTGCCAGGAATGAATGAATCAAGCAATCAAACCAGCAAACCTTTGGTTACTAGGCAGCCTGAAAACCTATAGCCACAGTAACAGCTAATGAATGTGAGCATGTGCAAAACGAGAAAGAATCTAACAAATCTGATGCATCCTGCAATTGAAACAGTTTCACCTAATCTAATTTGAGTGCTACTTCAAAGGTAGATATATAACTACAACTACAAACTGTGATATTGTCAATATGTTCCAGGAATCCAACACAGATAATCAGAAAAATCTTCATCTTTTTGTGGAGAGCTGTAATACCTGTGGTAACCACTAGGGTTCCACATTCAGAGACTAAGTGCCAATCCCTGGCCCCCGAAACAAACACACAGACAAACACACACACTATTAATGATGCAACAATGATTTTGGCCATTGTCATCAAAGCCACGATTAATCATTACATTTGTGCAAAGCAGGGCTGCTGTTACCATGGGGACGCAAAATGATCCACACTGCTTTGCATATCAACAGAAAAGCTTACAATCGCTGTACAACACTGGGTGGTGGCTTGAACTGCTACAGACCTGAGTGGCTCTGAAGAGAGATGGAGCGGACCCTCTGTCTCGTTCCCTGACCTCTCTCCTCCGTCTCTCAACAGGCTTTTAGTTTTTAGTGAGTTGAAACAGAATAACAGTGTTCAGATTTCTCCGCCACTAATCAAAATGATTTTGAGTTTTAAAACAGACCAGACAAAAAGTGAGGAATATGTTGGAGTATGCACAGTACTTAAGACAACCCATTTACACGTATTTACTTTGGTATCAGATATGTCTTGATTATGTTGCTCTGATCTGAATTACAAAACATTTGTTAGATCCTTCATTTTTCAAATGAGCCTGTCAGATCTATCCATGTGCACTTTAATGTCCTCAGACGTCAGTCTTTTGCTGTTCTCAACTCACCTTTGTGATGATGATTTTACTTGTTCCCTGCTAAAACGATTTAATCTGAATATGAGCCAGAAGGGAATGGAAGTGGTCCTACCATACCAGGTCCCATGACGGCTCATTGAAACCAGGGACGGCAGGATGTCCTCCATTTTTAAGATCAGACCTCATGCCCCGACAGGCGGAGGCCTCATCTACATCGACAACACCACACTGCTCTGGAATTTTCATCCAATGTACTGTGTACTAATGTACTGTGTACACATACTCATCACTGACATTGCTTCATATATACATTCCAGCTACATGATGTGTTTCCTCAATATAAGAGATCAATGTTTGATTTGAATAGCTGCAGATTATAGCTCCCCCATTCCTTTGTTTTCAGACATGTTTTCGCGACAGTTTAAAAGGAATGGGCCCTACAGAGCCAAATTGGATCTGGGTATGTAAATACTGCTCTGATGTTTAATGAGAAACAAAGTTAGCTAATTATAGCAGCTCTGAGAAACATGAGGAGGACAGTGGGAAATGTTTCCATCACTCCCCAGCTCTATAGATTACTGCCTAATTGCCTCAATCGAATCAGGCGGAGACATTAGCCAGCGAGGCAGGGAGTGAGAGAGAGGACCGTAAGGATAGGGCTGATTACACATATCCGTCGGTGGCTCTATAGATAATCCAGCAGGGCTGGTGACTCTGGCCCTCTGACATAGCATGAGCCTGTCTGTCTTTCTTAGTTTGTATGTCTCCCATGTTCCGCTCCCCTCCCCCAGCACAGCTATGAAGGTGAGGATAGCAGGGCACTGTATTGTCGCTTGCCACGCCAGCCAGCTGCAGAGGTGATTCATACTCCCATGCGGAAGTTTTTCAGCTATAATTACATGTAATTCCAACACATGTTTATGCCTGATTTTACCAGCAAGCTTTTCTCCTAATGACAAAGTAGCATATAACATCCTCCCGAACATTTGTTACAACAATATCTTTCTACTTTATTATTGTATGTTAGTATTTCAAACACTAAATGGAAAAGGTACACCGCCGGCGACCTGTTCTGTAGCTTCTTTCTTTTGAAAGAGATTGAATGAAACTGAAGACAAGCACACTGAAATGTGAGTGTTTTGAGAATGTCCTGAACAGACAGTGGCTGTGAAGCCCAGCTTGTCTTTCCTCTCATTTATTTCTGTCTCAGTGGAAATGGGTGAAGGGGGAAGAAAAGGACTTGTTTACTTTGCTTCTGTTAATTCCTCTAATTCCTGTAAATGGTGGGCAGGAGTAAAAAGCAGGCTTTAAGGCATGACTGTTAAATGTCTGCACTGCTTATGTTTTGGAGGAGTGTGTGTGTGTGTGGGAGGGGGCGGGGGTAAGAAGCCCCGTTGGATCTATTTCGTCCTCAGAGCGCAGTGATATTGAGGTCAGCTGTCCAAAATGATCTCATGTTAAGGAATCGGCGAGTCAGCAGGGTCAGAGCAGAACCGCCATGACGACACTTTCTCCACGGTGATAACGCTGCCCTCCTTACTCCCCCCTTCACTTCCTCTGCATGGGAACAGCCGAGAGGAGAGCGAGTCTGAACTGTGTCTGTGCCCTTTTACACTGAAGGGGAATGTTACTGCCTCTGTCTTCTCACAGAGCTATCCATGGGCTCTGAAATCAGGTGGAGGTGGTCCTGGTTAAGATTAATCTTTACAGTTATGATGACCCAGAGCTGCACGGCTAATCCTTCCTTCTTCTTTAAACCTAAACAAACATCTGAACTGCCGAAAATAGCCAATAGAAAATAGCAGTTTCCTGGATGTCATGGTGGTGCAAACTGGTGCCTGAACAATCCTTCCCTCTGTTTCCCAGGCAGAATGCCATGGAGCATGGCGTAGGAACTGCGTTCAGGAATTCACAGTGTGGGGAACCCAGACCCCAGCAGATTCCTCTTTAACAGTTCCGTTGGGAAAGCAGGCACTGTAAACAGATAATGGCGCTCATGCAGAAAGGACCGGAAGTGGGAGGTCTCGTTTGTCCAGACATTCAGTAGGGGCAGTCTGGGTGTGAATCTTTGGAAAGTCATGTTGGAGTGAATGGGCAGGCATTTTGCTTTAACACCACTGTTCAATAATATTCCAACCTCTCCTTGCCAAAGGATTCCACTGTACCTACATTTGGCTGTATGGATAAACTACCAACAGTTGGCTTGTCAGCTGTCGACCACAATATTGTAAAAGCTTATTGAGTGTGTTTGTGTGTACTACCAGGTCAAATGTCTGTGTGTTCGAGTGACTATCTGTCTAAAGTGAAAATACCACTCATATCTCTTTTCTACCCTAAAATCAGTCACATGCTACCTGGCTCTTTCACTTTCTCACTCTCAGACTAGTTCTCTCTCTCTCTCTCTCTCTCTCTCTCTCTCTCTCTCTCACACACACACACACACACGTGACCATAATTTATGGCTGCCGGGTCCTTGATCAATTGATAGCAGGGAATCCTTTGGTAAATAGAGTTTTAGACACATTGCCAATAGACCTGGGCTATTGATTGGAGTGTAAATTAAAAACTTAATCAGGTCTCTGAGATAAGATTTATCTCCGCCCCAAGCAAATTACAGGGCTTACTCAGAGACGAGGAGGCAGGCCGGCGGGCAGATGAGCGCTGCCCCCTTGGTGGGTGCCAAGGCTGGGGATGGTCAGGATGCAGTGTCCCGTTTCCGTTTCTGCTGCTGGTCTCTGCTGCTGTGCTCCTCCTTCCACCACTTCTAGACTTACTTCCTACTTGACGAATAGGCCAGGAAGACTTTCAGTATTGAAATAATGGATGAAGGGTTTACTAGTAGTCCGTAGTGAGAATAAGACTGGCTTAGAGTCATATAGTGTATGCCATTTGGTTATGCAATGTGCCTTGCAGTTCCACGAGTGCATACATTTTTAGCATGGGTTCCTCCAGTGGGAATTAGTTTTGTTTCTTTATCATTTTGTTCTGTTTAGCGGTTTGTCCCATTCAATATTTTCTATATTCTCTCTCCCCCTCTCTTGTGCTCTCTCTCTAAATTCTCTCTCTCATTGCTGCCTGTGATGAAATATGTAAATCATTACACTCAGCCTTTATTTCTTCAATAATATTCTCATCTTGTTGAGGTCATTTTACGCCACAGTAAATTCATGCACATTCATACACACATGCAGTGCAGTCTATATTTTATATGTATTAAGACAATCCTTGGGATTGCACATTGATCAGTATATGGATTTTCACAGTAATTGCTGAGGGAAATTTTCTCTGTCTCTACTCTTCTTCATTATTAATATTGGGAAATGGGTATACATTCAAAATGTCTCTGTGTATAACTTCATTTTAGAAGGACGAGAGCAGTCTTTATTCAGCCCAGCTAATACTGAGAACAGGGCTTTCTTCAGGTTTCACAGATAAGAAAGACACTCACCAAGGATCCTGGGATGGGTACCTCACAGGTATCTGTCTGGATCTTTTAGTCGGTAATTAAAACCTACATTTTTTTCCTGTGATTAAGACAAGTATTAGGCTCCTCTCAGGGATTATAGCACTTCCATTATCTCTGATTATAGGCCTCATATACAGAAGCCATAGAAATGACATTGAATGAGAGCGAGTGAGAGAGAGTAACAGAGAGATGGAGAGACAGACAGTGTTAGGAGGTCACAAGTTCAATCAGTTGAACAAACATGAAAATAACAACACTGTGCCACCCACCCAGGACTGTCGTATTGGTGGTGGATGCATGGGCATAATTCTGGGCTGTGAAATGCTGGGTAAGTGTTATAGGTCCATAAAAGAGCCAGGCTGACAAAAACAAGCCAGTGGCTACATAATGGTGGCCACCCTTTCTGTATGTCTTTCTATCTAGTTGTGGAGGAGGCTGAGAATGTCAGTAATAGGCTTTTTGTCTGATAAGCCCAGAAAATACTCGTTTAGTTAGTGAAAGTGCAGGGGGATCCTGGCCTGATAAACCCGCTGTTTCCCTCTGTAATACCCAACAGCTAAAATCAATAGTTGGGATAATTCTTCCGCTAGTCGTCCAGTCTCCTTTATCTGCAGTCTTCCTCAACCCATGTACATGAGGTTGGTGGTTAGTGGTTCTATGACTGTGTATGTTACAGGTTATAAAGTTAAAGTTATTTTATATACAACTTTGCAAGGCGTGCATGTTACCTGCGTTTGATTTGATTGTGATTCTTCAATACGACCATCGATGGAATTGACCCACTACTGCCTAATGCATGTCATTTTACCATTGACATTTTCAGTTTTACTAGCCAGTGTGCCAGTGTCAGATGAGCACCTCACCTTGGCACAGAGTTCACTGGAGCTGAGGGTTGATGGTCCTTTATTCGTATGGGGGAGGAGTCATGATATTGGTTCAACTCCCAGCAGTCAGGTCAGGTGTGTGTGAGAGTGAGTGCATATATAAATCTGGTGGGAGGAAGTGGCTGTCAGCACTAATTCTGCTCGGGTAAGAGCCCTGTGCTCTGTCAACACAAGCTCTGTGTCCTGACAGGTGCTTCATTGGCCTTAAACATACAGCACAGTTAGTGCCTCAAACACAACCAGGCGACTGAGGAGTTCACACAGGAGACAAGGGAGGTCTTTCATACATTGAGAATAGGAGGTGTGTGAGTTTGATCAGGCCTGTAAAGACTAGACAGTCCCCCCATATCACAACTCTACTGTCCTACTTTGGCCAGTGATATCATCCCCCTTGCGGGCTCTCCCAGAGTTTCTGTGTAATCTCTCTGGCCATCGCAGCACTGCGGTAAAATATGGCCTCAGGTATTAGCAGGCAGGGAGGTTAGCCTGCGACACCGTTACCTAAAGTGCAGTGTATTAAAAAGCAGTCAGGGCCCTGGATCACAGTATATCACAAGGGAGAGGCAGCGATAAGGCCTGCCTGCCCGCCTGCAGATCAATGAAGGTTACTGACATCATATCACAAAGTGAAAGCGAGTGCTGCACCCCTAGCTATTTATCAGCCGCGAATCAGGCATGAAAGAGGTGGAGGGGGGAGAGGAAGACACAAGGAAATGGTCTCCCCCTCTGTTGGGGGCTCAGGCCCTGTCTCCCCCTCTCCTACCCTGTCCCTGGCTCCTCCCCTTGGGCTGTGGTGGCTCCCTGATGGCAAGAGCTGGTGGAGGCAGACGACTGCTGAGGCTGAATAACAGACCTAGAGTCAGAGAGATTGACATTGATGACTTCCTCTGATACCCCAGCAGCAAAAACATACCCTTTCTTTCTCTCTTTCCCTGTCTCACACTTCCTGACTATGCCAATAGAAGTAATTCTATTTGGGTTTATCGAGGTATTTCCAACGCCTTAATTATCTATTAAATTCATT
This sequence comes from Monocentris japonica, assembly GCA_900323365.1. Classification (NCBI taxonomy): domain Eukaryota; kingdom Metazoa; phylum Chordata; class Actinopteri; order Trachichthyiformes; family Monocentridae; genus Monocentris; species Monocentris japonica. The sequence goes on from OOFE01004323.1 coordinate 19,573, forward strand.
TTAAAGTATTTTTTAAAGTATTCTGATTGTTAAGATATTGGACCAAGGTCCCACTTCTGTAATTTCCATCCTGTCATCTGTAGCCACCAAGGGGTGAACAGAACTGTGGAAGTTGGTTGTTGTGGGATAGCTTAGATAGACGTCTGGTCATAATCTCAACAATGAGACAAAAACAGGAGGTAGCCTCAGCCCCTGTAGACTCATCTGTAACCCCCTACTTTTTTTCTCTTTGCCTTTCCACAGCTTTATCTGTTTATTATATTATATATCATAATGTCCCTATTCTCCTCACTTATGTGTGCATTAGTATGGTATTGAGCTGTATGTGTGTGTGTGTGTGTGTGTGTGTGTGCGCATGCACCTATGTGTGTTCATACACATAAGATCATGCTTACAGGTAGTGTATGAGTTCCATTTATCAGCTGCCTGGGGCACAATGTGGAGGATTTCCCCCAATGGGTTAGTGTGTAACTGCTCTGTCAATACATGCTTGTCAAGGCTGGGAGAGTGTGGGGGAAAAAAGGCCCCTCACTCCAACGCACTGAAGCCACTTATTGAGCAGCCAATAGCTATTTACCTCTTGACAGAGGCAGCAGGAGAGGGGCCTAGCCCAGCAAGAGAAACTCTGTGCTCCGTCCCCACTCACAGGATGTCTGCGCTAGGCTAGCTTGCTCTGAACCAAGTCGATCAAGAGCCAGGAAGCAGAACCAGCAGCTCAGACGAGAGACAGGGAGGTCTGTGTTTATGTGGAGCAGGTTGTCCTCTCCTGGCTCCTGGTCTTTGCAGGTCCTGGCTGTGTGTGCAGCTTGCTGCTGTAAAGCCCTGCTTCCTCTCTGGAATCTCAGTGTTGACAGAGAGCATCTGGGCCCTGGGAGAGCTTCCAGCCTGCTGGGTCCTCACATGTACACACACACACACACACATGGAAGGGAGGAGGGAGAGGGGGAGAGAGGGTGAGGGGTAGAGAGAGAGAGAGCACACAGGTTTTTAATATGTGCCATCTATGTTCCTCCTGTCCAATGGTTGTGATGGCCTTGCTGCACCCATGGACCTATTTTTCACCCTTCTGACCCCTAAAGCACCTAAAGCTGGTGCTTTTTATGAATGGGTGTTTTGATGGGTGTTTCTTTTAAGCGCCCCTTCTTTGACACAAAAAAAGAATGTTGTCAAGGAGGTGTTCGTTTCTCGTCCTATCCTTTTGTTTTCTTAGAACGTCGTCTTGCTCTGGTGAAAATCCCCCTCTTTTGTGGGCTGTGTGGATCCCTCCGCTGTGTGCTGGAGTTTTGGGTCGCCTGTCAGGACATGTCCCATGTACCTGAAGTCACAGAATGATGAGTTAACCCTCACAGTACCGTAGAGGAAGAGCCAGCCAGACCATACACAGGTGGGATGTAACTAAGAGCTAGAGCAGAAAGGAATGATGTCCTGAGAATGAAAAGAAAAAGAGGGAACAGAATTATTCCCTAAAATGAAAAGTGTACCCCACACACCCATCAGCTGAAGAGGCTCCCTCTCACAGCCACATTCTAAATGTATTTTATGTTTATTAAGTTGAATTGAGACGTCAATTCTGCACAAAGGAAGCCATACAAGAGCAGCACCGCGAGATGTCCCGCTGTTAAAGGACAGCTGTCCAAACAAAGAGAGGGGAAAAAGAACAAGAAAAACACATTATATAAACATTTAACAACAGTTGCTCTGTAATCTGGTATTACTTCCACAAGCAAAGGAGGGGCCTGTGTCAGGCCAAAGTGAACTTGGATACTGTTGTGGCAGGAGGAAGCCAAGTGTTTTCGAGAGGTTAGCGCAAGATGTGAAGGTCTACAGACTCATCTTAATCCAGGAGGCTCGCACTTAATCGCTTTTGATGTGCATGTGAACATGAGCTGCTTCAACATTCCAGCCCTGACCATACCAAGTTCAGAGGACCAGGGCAAGGCTGAGGAGTGAGGGGGTAGGGGGTGAAGGGAGTGGGGATAGTGTGGGGGGTGGCTTCAGCTTACACTAATTGGCTGCCAGGCTTGTCTATACTGCCCGGGGCAAAAGGAATACCCCGTCCCCCACCCCCAGTGTCCTCCAACTGTCTTCTTCCCAACTCCCTTTTTCTCCAGACCCTCCTGTGTCCCTACATTTGTGTGTGTGAGCATGCTACACTATGTAAGCTGGCACGTTATTAAGGGGAATTCCAGTGAAAGAGAGAAGTTGAACAGAGAAGGGTCTGTCCCCTGGGCTTGTGGTGGGTGGCATCCTACCATTCTCCTTTGTGTTTGATTTGTGCCCACTGTGACCCTGTGTGTCTCTGTGGTCTGATGGCAAATAGGACTCCTACATGGAGCCTGAGAACCCCATCTGCCTGGAGTCCACCAAATTTATTGTTGAGGTTTGAGAAGAGACTTGGAGCTGTTGTCAAGCCAGGCTTGGGAGGCTAAGTTAGAGGGATTTGGCTGAGGCAGGCTAGGGCTTCACATCCAGGCAGTCATCTAGAGTGACAGAGCACAAAGATGGAAGGGGAAAGGAGAGGGTAATAGGAGCAGGGGGGGATTAACAAATGAGGAGAAGTCATGACTTGGCATCTGTGAGTGTAATTCACACAGCGAGACACACACACACACACACACACACCCTTACTTGATATAGGAAGGAGAAAAGGCTGGCACACTGTAACATCATGCCAAAGCAATGGAGTGAAGTGCAGACTGTGCGTGCACCTCTTCCTGTTTTGTCCCAGTGTGTGTGCTGTGGAGTGTTTCAGGTGCGGTTAATGCTGGCACCAGATCTTCAGGCCCGCGGCAATAAACAGCGGAGCAGGCAGGAGGCCAGATGCAACTCCACAAACTTTTAACCTCTCCCTCAGCTAATCCCTCGCCACACTAGTAACTCTCTTTCTTTTTTTAACTCATTCTTTCACCTCTCACTCTCTCTCTCTGTTCTTGATTTCTCCTCCCACTCCCTTCTTTCCTTCTTCTTCTCTCTCTATCCTTTAGTCCCCCCTCTCCTTTTAAGTGAAGTCAGTGTGCTGACCTCTAAATAAAGGCTGGAACACTACAGCTGTTACCAACTTCAAACAACCACAGGCTCAGAGTGGAGCCTGTACGGGTGTTAGGGGGAGAAATAATGTGCCTATTAAAACTAACTTAGAGCCCTCTTTACTCTCAAGGCTCCCTGGGTCTAGTTGACCACACCAAACCATGCTTGAGACTTACTTGAGCCCAGCCTAGACAAACCCAGCCCAGCCCAGTGTAAGATAAAAAACAAGCTAACACAAAGACACTGTCAACTTGGCAGTATCTGTATGAGTCCCTGTCTTAGATACAATCTTCCCATGGTGGAGGGCTGTAACAAATGGTCACCTAGGAGGCTGCCTCTACTCTCCCTCACATCAGGCACCAGTGCTTCTGGTCCTGTTACATCACAGGGCTGAACATCACTTAATGTGGTCTCATGCAAAACTGATTAGGCCCCAAATCGTACACAACTGGGTAGCTCTCGGCTCGACACCACACTTGTATTTATTTTTCCTGGCAGGTACAGTAGGTAAATGTACCAGGAATAAAGAACAGTAAGTTCATCAGTGTACAGTAAATGTGCATGTGTGACGGTCACAGTTGTTATTAGTTAGATCTGGATCAGCGGAAAAAGTTAACCTCTGTATCCATGGAACAACTTACGCTGAGAAAATCCAGGTCTGATTCACAATGAATCATCCATTGCAAGACCATATTAAAGGAACCTGTAAAAATAGAACCCCTCTTTTATCCAAACACTCACAGAATGTCTATGATATAAAGACTGAGCCAGGACCGTACTGGACAGCATCAGTCTTACTCAATCCTCCCAATCCCCCCCCCCTCTCTTTACTTGTTTATTGAGTCTTTTTTATAGGGGAGAGGCTGCATGATGTATTTTCTGTATTTCATAGATGTTTTTTTATACCTCAACCTGTATTAACCTTTATCAAAGTATTTTCAAATTCAAATTGAAAAATGATTTCTCTCTCTCTGTCTTGCTTCTTCAGAGAGCTGAGCTGACCCATAGAACTGCACTGCCCTTTCTGGGTTACTTCACTTATTTACTTAGGACACAAGCAGCATATAGACATAGGCAATAAAAAGACAGGGCAGTTGAAGTGCAACTAAATTTGTTGAAATTTGTGTCAGGCATAGTATGAAGTGTAATTAAAGAATAACGTGGCCATGTTGTACTTTGGTAGTTAGCATTAATCTATATTCAGAACACCAAAATACTGTCTGGCTTGATTTAACCATGCTCTTATGTCTCTCTGTAGTTAACCACACTCTGCCTGCAAACCTAAATTAGATGGGGCAAGTTAGTTGTTATGACATCAGCATGGCCTCCTCGTAGCATACCACTCATCTCTTCTTCTAATGTTGATGCTTGTGTTTATAGGCATTCATTTCTCCAGGTCTCCTGTTTCTCTGTGTGTTTGTGTGCGTGTTTTCTGTATATGTGTCCATATTTGTGTTTGTGCTTGTATTTGTGCCCTCAGAACAATAATTACAAGTCTTAGGGGCTATCATTATGAGCCTGACTGTCCAGCCTTCCCCCTGACTCTGCATGGCTGCAGTAGGTTAATTACATGTCTGATGATGATGATGTCACCATGTTGGCGACTTTTCTCAGGCTTACGGACGCAGACGTGCTTAAGCTCAGTTGGACTGGGTCTTGACGTTCCCTCAATCGCGATAGCCTCTTTATGTTTACTCTACTTTGTCTCATCCCTATAGCTCTTCTTCTAACTTCTTTCAAGGAGGGGCCATGCCATCCCCATCGTCTCAGCCCCGTCCTAGTCCTCTTCCCCAGATAGCCATCTCAGCTTGAGACCCTCCTCCCACCAAGTTTAATGTACGTCTCAGATTGAATTTGTTAGTAAAGTGGACATGGTTATTTAACTTGACTGCTGAAAAAGTAGATAAGGAGCACCAGAACTGTTTTGACAAGAATGGACTTGTGCCAAAAATATGTAGAAAAAACCCCAAAAAACTGTGTGTGCGTGCTTTGTGTGACTCCTGTTAATCACATAATCACACCTTGACCTCTGCGTGGAGTAATTTACACATAACACACAGTACAGTTTTGAAAGTAGAAAAGAATAATGAAAGATGTTGGTTTCATCTTGTTTGGGAAGCATTTGACTGTTGTTATTGAGACAGAAGAGATACATGTAGAGTGCATTCCAGCTGGAGTGGCTGAATGAGCGAGGAATGGACACACAGGCACTAACATTCCTTTAAGAACACCTGAGAGGTTAGGCAGATGGTGACTGCAAGCGAAGAGAATGCTGAGTGCAAATCCCTGTCGACATGCTGCGCCTCCTGCTCTGCTCCACCTGGGGAATGTGTTACCTAATGGGCCACAAGACTGCCTGGAGACCGCAGCTCTCTTATCGGAGATATTAGATGACCCTGCAAAAAAACAGGAATCCATCATGAGGAATAAGACCCTCGTAGAAAAGTAGGATTGAAGGCTTTTCTCTTTTTCTGTGGACCGAAAGAAAGAATGGTAGGTAATGTTATCTTGTTCACAGTTACAAGAATCCTGCTTGCAGAGGCTATGGGTTTCAAGTTTCTAATATGTATATAAAGTTTCACTGCACAATGGATCTTTTGTCTAGAGCAAACTGAACACTCCCCCCTCCTTCTTTCTCTCCCTCCTCTTTTAAAAAAATGCATTCATGTGCTTGTGGGGCTGTGAGGACTCAGGTTTCTGCTATCTTTGTGTGCCATGTCGTCACTCGCCCCCGCGAGCTGAAATGTGCATCTTGCACAGGCAGGCACTCTGCCAGGGCCGCTTCCAGCCATGGATTAGGGAGAGTCCAGGAAACAACGGGGTCCTGACAAAACAGCAGCATGACAGGTAACCGAAGTTGCACTGGGGAAAGAGGAGGCAGACGATAATTACAGAGCTTTTTGTTTTCTGGGCACTTTTAGCTGGCTACTTAAGTGCCTGATCTGAAATCTTTGCCTTGTAATTACAGTAGTGGGCCCCATTAGGCCAGAGGTCTTGGTGGGGATTATTCTCCTTCTCTTCTTTCCTCTGTATGTGTGTGTGTGTGTGTGCATGCATGTCACACTCATACACCCGATGTCATACAGAAACATAGGCAGTAGAAGGAGGAGCAGGAATTAACCTTCCTCTAGTCTGACTGACTCTCCTGTGTCCACAGTCACATTCACACTCGCTGCCTGATCCTAAAGGCAAGCCACTGAGATGGCAGCACCAGGACCTGTACTTACTGTGTCTGCCCTTCCCTCTCTCTCCCCCTTTCTCTCACTCCATAATACCTCCCGACCTCCTCTCCTCCTCGTGCTGACGCTCAGAGATTTGTGTTGATTATGACAGGGTTGTCACAGTGATGAGTGTGCGGCGTGGCGTGTGTCATGTCGAGTTGACAGGGACTTTTGGCATGGTGTCTGTGGAGATGGGTTGTGGTTCCTGGTGAAGCTAGCCAAACACCACCAGACCTGTGTGTCACCAGATTAATGGATGAATGCCAAGGCTTCTTACCAAGAGATTTGCTGGTGGAGATCAGAGGGCAAACGTTGCCTTGTCTTTGTCACATAAAAGTATCATTGTGCCAGTAAATGGAGAGAAAGAGAGGGAGAGAAACAGACTTAAAGAGAGAGGCAGACAAAACAACAAAGAGGGAGACAGACGAGGGGCTCGGGGGTGGGGGCTTAAAGCGGGCCAGCAGAAAAGGGCACATCAAACGCCTCCAACCTTTAGGCACAGAAACACAGATCCATCTGCAGCAGTCAACCTGAGATAGATCCTGCCTCTTTAAGCTGCTAGCCCTCCTAATAGATTCTTAAGCGCTGGCTTTAGTGCATGTTAAACCAGGATTACCCAATCAATTATGGTCAGTACAAACAAGGATTACTTAAAACAGTACATTCTTCTTGTTGAGAGGCTAAAAGCAGGTCAAAAGAAGGGAGCAGTGCTGCTGTCGATGCAAAGAGCAGTCATGTTGGGGTCATGATGACCCCAGACATGGGCACCACAGGGAGGAGATGTTCAGAGGGCTTTGTAGAGGATCCCCA
>OOFE01004323.1:27992-55963 GCA_900323365.1 Monocentris japonica
CCCCTCAAAAAAGTGACTCTGTTTGTCCCCATTTTGAAATGAATCCTACTTAATTAAGAAGCAATGAGAGTCCACAGATAGCATTCTTTAATTAGCTTAAGCTGGCTGCTGTAACCAGATCCACTGCATTAATGACAACACAGCCCCTGTGAAAAGCATCATTGTTCTCCGGATAATTGTCCTTTTAGTTAACGCGGCAAGGGAAGGGCTCTCCTTGTTAGAGGAGCTGGCTGGGACCAAGGACAGCCGGAGGCAGGGAGGGGACCAGGACTGGTACTGGCCCAGTGCCCGTTGTGACAAGCCCACTTGTGCCCTCTGCTGAAATCCCCTTGGTATGCAGTGGAATTAGCTGTCCCCAGGGTGGGGCACGTGGGGGTTGGTCATTAATTATATACCCTGAATCTTAATGAATGAAGAGCAATCAATAAAATAAAGCAGATGTATGCAAACAGCATGCTAATTATGCTGCCTGATGACGTGTGGTGTTGCAGGCTGGAGAGACCCGAGGACAGAAAGGTACGGAAGGAGGTGGAGATGTGAAATGAGTCAAATAAACCTGATTTTGCTATATATTTATATCTCACTCTCAAAAGCAGCAGATGTGAGCAGTGTTTGGGCTGTGAACCTGCACTGTTTCATTAGCTAGTTAGATTCTGTTTCAGATCTTATCATTGCAGTTTTATGTTTCTCTGGGACAGGGGAGAGGTGCGGCGACTGTCAACCAGGAAACGGTGTGAGACTGAGGGGTGGGGTGGAGTGTAAGCAGAATAGGGTAAACTCTGCTGGAGTTTGAGGTGTAGGGGGTTGCAGAGGGACTGCTGTAGGGGGGCTGGCGAGGGCTGTAGGGGCAGGGAGGAGAGGCTGGTTCACCTGTTTGGAACTTTGCCCCTGCTCTGAGCTCTCCATTGTATCCAGCCAGCCGGAGCTGTTAGAAACTCTATACCTGCCTTTAAGCAGAGAGGGAGGGCAGCCAAGTATTAACTGCTGCCTCATCCTGGCAGCCGCCAAGGATGCTGTCTGCCTCCATTCATGGCGAGCGTGAGACGGCAAAGGAAGAAGGGAGGGAGGAAGCGAGAGCAGAGGGGGAACGAAACAGTGCAGGCAATGTTTGTCACAAAAACCGAAAAAGAAAAGTGAGGAAGAAAGTAGGATTAGCTGTAGGAAGAATAATGTATACTGCCTGGGGTGTAAATAAGTGCAGATTTGTCAGGAATGAAGATGATGCTAAAAGTACAAAAGATAAACACACGTCTGCATTTCCTCAAAGAAAAAACGTCTAACATTGGAGAATAGTGTCAATTACATGGCATTTCAGATTTTGGCGCAGCACTCTCTTTGTCTAGACTGTACCTTGATAAAGGATGTTTTGTCCACTTATCTTTGGAAATGTCTGAACACCGTGCAGTTGCCATATGCCTGCAAAGCCTGCTGCTAGGAACCACAGTAGCTGTATCATCAGCTATTAGTCAGTGTGGAAGGAGGTCTCATCTACAGAGGAAAAAGTGCAGATTTGTTACAGGATGGGTATTTACTGACAGCAAGGTTGACTGTCAGCCTGCATTATATTAATGAAAGCCCAGCTCTTCCCATTGCTGTTTACTGACAACCCATATGTAATGTCTGCCATGGTTTATTGCCTCGTGCCTGAGTAGGCTCAGGGTTTGATTACGCTCCCCCACGGTCTGCCCCAGCCTCCCTTCAGGGCAGTGAAACCCAAGACCTAGGCACCTCGAGAGGCCAGGACAGTCCAAGGAGAGGCCAGGGAGCAGGTGGTGACCCTGTGCAGCCTGGGAGTATATCATTGAGCAGAGCCCAGCGGCCAGATTGATTGCTTTATTGTATTGCCATGAACCTCAGTGGACAGAGACCTCTGGTTGACCCTGGACGTACAGAGCGCTGCAGTGACCCTCACCTTAGCTAAAGAGTTATGTGGCTTTGACCTGCTCCCTAATAGGGAGGTCTTGACCTGCTCAGCCACTGGCCTGAGTACAGGGCTAATGCAGGCCTGTGCCTCTCTACTCGGCGGTGTCAGCCTAGGTAATTTACAGGCTGGGGGTAGGCCAGGGTCTGGCTTGGGCCACCTTGCTTTTGGACTGATCATGTGTCCTGACTTCAGACCTTCCTCTGACCCACTGGTGTTCATCGTGTCAGCAGAGCAAGGGAAAAATGCTAATTAATCTCCACCAAATTACACCAAAATGGTGGAAAGTCAATACATCTCCATCACATGTCCTCACCTCCAGCTAATGGTCAAGCCAGACTGCTCATGGTGAAGGGGATCGATGGTTCTTATATAACAATGCTGGACTAAAAAGGGCATTTATCATTAATGGATTGTGTCCTTGATTGGTCAGAAGACCAAATAGCAAGTGGAACCTTATACTGCCTTGTATGAAGCAGTTTTCTGGGCTGGTCGCCACAGTGACTAGCCTCTCACCCTGCTTACATGGGGTGAGACAACAGGCAACACACGGGAAACCGCCACTTCCCCTTCTACTTAACTGACTGACAGACTGACAGTCTGACAGGCAGGTTTTTCCTGTACTCTACATGCTTTTAGTTGTCAGTTGCAGCTTCTCATCAGTAGTTTCCGACAAGCAGCGGAGTAGGGAGTGGATAAAACAAGCACTAAACAAGCTGGGTAAACAGTTGATTCTGTAATGCCTCTCCTTCTACCCTTCTCACTCTCTGTCTTCATTCACTGCCTTTGTTTAATTTGTTCATTTCTTCAGTGGCAGCTTCCCAAGATTTCCATCAAAAGATGTGTGGAGAGAGAAGGATGCGTAAATGTTTGAGTAACAGAGTCTTATTTTTAATGATCTGAGAGACATCGCATCTGAGCTCCTCTACCTGTGAACAGCAACAGCATCTTCTCCCCACTTTAGCATGCAGATTTATTTCTCATCACAATCTTTAGCAGTTGTTTTCCTCCTAATAAATGGGAGGCATGGCTGTTGAGTGGTGAGGAGTTGATTTGTTTTCTGTTTGAAGTGGATACTGTAGTCCTGTTCAAAGCGAGACTTGAAGGCCACGTTTCTTTAAAGCAAGTATGTCCTTGCAACTCAGCCCAGTATCTGGGAAAACCACTTGTTGCATGAGTCTCATTTATCATCCCTACTTTTCCCACTGGAAACATTCAGAGAAATGAACAGTTGACATTGTCCGTAGTCAACCTTGATTCATTTTCATTGATTCATTTAATCTATATTTATATTGTAGGCTTATTTACTCTTGTATATTTAGATCAGTATAAAGATGTGCATTCTTCCCAGCACTGGTTCAAACTCGGTGCTGCTTTGTACTATGCTTTATTCAAAATGATGGGGTCCATAAGTACAGCCTCATAATGAAAGAGGCGATCCTTAGGAAGTGGGACTCTATGGTACATGTTGGGGAGGCCTACTTACAGACTATTGTGTGACTCATGAGGAAGATAGGGGGCTGGCAGCAGGACACAGGAAGGAGGTAGCGTGTTTTATGGGTGCTCCCCACATACCTGCCCAAAGAGGGGAATGCAAGACCACGCCCATCCAACGCCACTGCTAATTACCAATAATCATATGGTGACACGCAGGACAAACAGGTGTGCCTGCAAATACCCTCCTCCCTGCACTACCACTTCTACACAAACACACTTCTTTAGTAGAACAAAAACAACATTTCATAAACTAATGCATTAAACAAGCATGCTGTCAACATTAAGCAGCTTTCATTAGGAGCCTGTGCAGCATTTCTGATGCCTCTGCAAAATGTGCATCTCCCTCCATCACCCAGCCTCTGCTCTCTCTGTCCCAATTAACACTCAGCCCCCATTACATTGATTGGGAGTTGTGTAGTATCGGCTAGGTAGGCCATGAGCACATTGATCACATTGACCCACCATGTGAACCATGAGAAATGGAAAATGTTGAGCTAGACCTTTTTTACTCCCAACAGCAGATTCAAAAAAATGTACAATATGGATGAAGCTGGTAGTTGCATCATTTAGTGTGTGTGTGTTTGTATGTGTGTGTATGCATTGGGTGTGACTGTGCTGTGTTGTGACAGGGTTCAGTACATGGGCTTTTCTGTGGTTTTAGGGACCTAATAGGCACACGCCACTCCTGAGCTATATTCTTTAGGGGCCCTGACTGTAGAAGTGTGTTTTCCCCCACGTGTAGTGCTACCCCCTTGCACACACAGACACACCGCCTTATAGCCAATCAAAGGGCAAACCGCTGCCCCACCTCCTGAAGGTGCACCTGGCATCAGCGAGTCCACTCCAATTACATCTCCCCAATTACAGGTTATGAACCAATTAGTCACCCTCTCATTTTACACTGCCACCATCACTCTCCCTCCTCACAGCTCAAATATGGGGGCATCTGTTAGAGATAGGGCAGAGGGTCCTACCATAGAGAACATGGAGGTAAGGAGGATAGGGCTGGGGCATTTGCTGGTGGGGGTGGCAGGAAGATTATGTACTGTCCTCTTGTTCATTTTTTTTAAAGAGATAATAGTTGGCGTGTAAATACTTCAACCAGAACAGCTGTCTGGGGGCAGTTGCCTCAGCAAACTCCAACATGCACATACATTGTAAGAAACACGTACTGGGGATAATTTAAGCTGTCAACTTGTAATTTGTAGTGGCACTCAACTTGAACTTTCAGGGTGAGCCAGTTGGCCCTGCTCTAATTCTCACCTCCTCGCTAACTGTGTGTGTGTGTGTGTGTGTGTGTGTGTGTGTGTGCATGCATGCATGCGTGCGTGCGTGTGTGTGTGTGTGTGTTCACGCACATGTGAATGTCTGTGTTTATTTTATTTTTTTTGTCAGTGTGTGTGTGTATGTGTTTTGCAGTGTATACTGTATGTCTATACTCCCCTCCTCGTGGCCTCATTCCCAGTTCTTGCTGGCATGTGTAAAGACTCTTGCCTATGCCCGGTACACTGGCATAGCTGCCTGAGTGGAAACTCACAGCTCCACGGAGGGATTTCATTCACAATATGGCACTGTATTTGGCTGCTCTTTTTAGTCTCACATGCATATAGTATATGATCGTGCGTACACACACACACACACACACACACATACTCAGTGTAGTGCAGAGCTGGCAGCTCTGTGCTGTGTGTAACATATTCTCTCATCGTATGGGGGATTGAGTGGAGCTGTCCAAGGGCCCAGGGTTAAGATTCAAAGTGCTTTGGCTGTGATCTCCCAGCCTGCTGTTTCCTTTAGTATTCAGATAGCACTCTTCCCAGAGCTGGATCTTGTTTATCTTGTTCGCTGGCATGCTCTTTCAATGTCAAAACAATGACATCATTAATTAAATGTGTATTAAATGTGCAGTTTTCAAGGTCCACTCGGCAGTGCTGACTCTGCTGCTTCTGAGTGAGGTTTATTTCACTCTGAAAAAACCCATCACGTTTCCTTCTGAGGAAGGGAGTTGAGTGAATATTATGTGAATGTGTTTAGCCAGCATTTGTATTGTCTGGCTGCATGATCTCTGTTTCTTTCCTAATATCTTTCTTTTGGTCACTCTGGTCATCTGCCTCTGAAGTCCTAAATTTATGTTGTAATACTCTGTATACTTTGTGTGTGTGTGTGTGTGTGTGTGTGCATATGTACGTGTGTGCATAGAAGAAAGGTAAACAATGTAGACACCTCATTTTGCTCTCACTGCCCTGACAAAGACAAAGTCTCCACTTTAAGTGTTATGCAGTACATGTAGCAGTTGGTATGCCCTTGACATGTACTCCCTTTGAAAGACTAGGGCAATGAACATTGTGTGTCTTAAGTTTGTGTGTTTGAGAGTAACGCTATGGTCCTCTTCGCATGCTCTCTGTTGCCCTGAAAGAGGCATCTTTCATTGGCTTGAGCCCCTGATCCTGAAGCTAATTACCCAGCAATGTAAATTACAGTAGGGTTGAGTTGAGCCCGGGCCCCTGCTTCCACTGTCCCCTCCTTCTCTCCACTCCTTCCCTTCTCTTCTCTATACTTTTCTCCCTTGTCCTCACCCCTCCGTTGCAACTCCCAGCTAAGCAGAACAAGACACTTCATACCATCCCTGTCTGTGAAAGCCCATGACCAAATCCCTCGCAGATGATATTTCTTCAGCCTCACTCTCTAGCTCCCTTCACCCCCTCCTTCTCTCCTTTTTCATGCTCTTTCTCTTTGACTGCCCCTTCTTCCTGCCTTTATGTCTATCTATCTGAGCACTAACCTCCTACATGTGAACCCCAGAGTGAGAACATCTTTACTTAATATTTAGCCATAAGGTCCTGGGGTAGAGTGGTGGAGTGGGGAACACTGGAGCTTTGGCTAGTTTACACACACACACAGACACACACACACACTGAAGATGTGTGCCTGTCCTCTGAGGAATGTGTGGGTTCTCTTCCAGTCTTTGACCTTCAGACCCCGGGCTCACGTGACTGAGATTCCTCTCCCTCTCTCTCTCTCTCTCTCTCACTCTCACATACACACACACACACACACACACACACACAGATAGACACACACACACACTTTTATCTCCCCACTCTGAAATAGAACCTACACCACTCAGAAGCTGGAATAATACCCGGCAATGCTTCCACAGCTCTCAGATAAGAAATCCCAAGGAGAAATAGCAGCAAACAAAGCCCATTTAAATGTTCTGCGTTTCAAGGCTGTTGGTCCCTGGAAGATGGAGTCTTGCCATGCCTCTGTGTAGCGTGGGTGCTCTACCTAGCCCTAGATGTGCTGCTGCGCTGCACTCAGCAGGCCTCCCAGCTGGGGCCCAGATGTGGCAGGCATGTCATGTGGTGCTGTGAGGCAGGAGATAAGAGGCGAGGCTAGGCCTGCTCCTTGGTCCCGGGTCTGTTCCGCAGCGGTTCAACTAGATGTTGCGGTCGGTGCGATCTGAACTTTGACAGCCCATGTCATGCTTAATGCCTCACTTCCCAAATACAGCTCAGTAGGGCTGATTTATATCTACCAGGTGCTACAGTGTCCAGGCAGCGCTGGGATGAGAAGAGGAGGCATGTGGCCATTTCATTAAAGCAGGGGAGCCAAGATGAACAAGGGCTGCAGTGTGTGTGTGGAGATGAGGGGCTGGAGGCTGGTCTTTCTCAAATACAGCTCCACAGCACTGTGGCTGTCACAGCACTCAGACCATGCCAGGAGAGGAGAGGGAGAAGAGGAACTTACTAACAAACTCCACATTTCTTAAAATATCAGACCATATTTTGTCTCTGTCCGTCTCTCCTTTTTCTGTTTCTTTCTTCTCTTTTTTTCTCCCTACCCGGAGAGATGAAGAGGTTTTGAGTGCATTTCCAGCCCGGGGGCATCTACCTCCCCAGAACAAAGTGCCTGGACCCTGGCAGATGTCACAATACCAGGATTTTGTGTGAGCGTTGAGCTGCCAACAGCTTTGATGGTCTTATATTTGTTGATCTTCTCTCAGCTGCTGAGTAGAACCCCTGATGCTTTCACTCCTTGTTTCCCCCTCTGTGGCGATTCTCACCGAGAGCCCCCGCCCTTGCCACTCTAGCCCCATGTCTCTTTCTCATACCTTTCAGCCTCAGAGTCCACATCCAAGAGGCCTGCTATCCCCAGGTCCTTATACGTATTCTGCTAGAGCAGACATTAGCCAGTACAAACTACTCCATTGTTTGCTGTTTTATGATGGGGTTATTCTGTTTCAGCAGTGTGTTGTGCTGGCAGCTCCCACCCAGGTGAGTCAGGTCTCTCTGTGGCTCAGAACAGAGCTCGGATTTGCTTAATATGGATACTGTATGATTACTACAGTAGGAGCTGTTGGGGATTCTTTTAGTCACGTTTTACCTTTTTTGCCAAACTGCTGCTTTTTTTTTTCACACGGGTCTCCAAACGCTGTGGTCTGCTCTCTCAGCGTTCAAGGTAGATACAGAAACGCTGTTTGATGTTTCTTGCACACTCCTGAGTCGAGTGTCAAGGTGTCTTTCAGCATTGCCCTCCAGGCCACCTTGTTATACACTTAACAAGTTGTTTTCGCTTTGTTTTTCTTCCCTCTTCCTCTGTTGACAGTTCCTCATCACTGCTGTGCTCTGAAGGAATGCACATCATCTCCTAAAGTTTGCCTTGGCATCTGTCCTTGTAAACCGTAGGGCAAGTTCTGCTCTCTTTTCAAGATGATGATTGCATCAAGATCTGATTTATGAGTGTTCTGTGTATAAACTGCTACAGTATAAAGACGAGGCATACTATTGGCATGTAAACTAGTACTCAATGGGCTTGACTTCCTGAAAATACTGCCCCCATTAGAGCATCTTTTTTATTTCATTGAAATCCTCAAAGCTGATCCAGTAAATGATAGGTACAATATTGTTCTTACAGTGTGCAGAAATTAACTAGGAGAGTATCTCCCTCCATTAGGAATGAAAGAAATCCGGATGTGATAAATGTAATTCCACCTGTCAGATGCTCTTCTGTTTATATTTCCAATAAGAATAAGCCTGGTTAGCCACACAGCTCACTGTAAAAATAGCCTGTCACTAAGTGTGAGCACGGGTACCTAATTGGAGATGTACGCCAGTGTGGCACAAGAATAGCCAGGCATTAGGAGATAATGACATCCGTTACGTTACAAATCCCTTTAACACTCCCTGGCAGCCTTGCTATCTCACATTCCTTTGTCATTCTTTAAATATAAAGCAGTCTTTGTTTTTTTTTGGGGGGGGGGAACTTTGGGACTATTGTCTCCTGTTGCTTTGTTTTTTCCCCAAATGTTTGGACATTCAATTCACCAACACTTCTTGATCACTTTTTAAAACACGGGGCATGTTATTCCTGTAACTTTATTAGCTCTCCATAATTCAGTGGGGGAAGGGGGCAATAGAAAACACTTCTCCCCTGAGGTTTATTGTTTAAAACGGGTGCAGCTCTTTCCCAGGATAAGGGCTTCAACTAAGCAGAGAGGAATTTGGGCCAGGCCTCATAAAAAAAAGTATTTGTGTACCAGAAAGATTTTCGCTTTTCCTTTCTAAATCTTTTTCATTAATGACTTTAGCAAATGTGAAGTGGGGAGTGAATGGTTCGGCTGTGCAGGGTCTTCAAAGGAACCCTCTAATTATTTATCCAGGATATCCTACTCTAGAATTAGAGGCCAGGTCACCATTGGCTTTCATGCCTTTTTCTGCAAAGAAATCATTTCCACAGAATGGTTTCACTGGGACACCCTCTAATCCCTGCTCTCTGTGTCCATTGTGTGTGCGTGACTGTGTGTTTGCACACAAATGTGTGTGTGTGTGTGTGCGTGCATGTGGCTGCAACACTCCTCAATATGAGGTGTTTAAAGAGATAGTAAGTTTCCATTCTCCACACATAACATTGCATGACTTTACAGGTCTCTGCTCTCACTCTAGACAGCTTTCACCCACATTACTCAGGTTTCCTGGTCATTTGGCCTTCACATGCCATCTAAAGGGATCTTATCACCCTACTCAGGTTTAAACACTTAACCAAACACTGGGCCTAACCCTCAGGCTGGTGGCACTGCCTTGCTGTTTCACTGCTGAGCCTCTGTGTCACGTAACTCATCCCCTCATTCCTCTGCATACCACAATATGTGGCCCTCAACTGGCAGGATGAGGGGCCCTAGTGGCCCTCAACTGGTGTCCCAACTTAACCACTTACATTGCCGATATGTTGTCTGTGTTGTGTAGTACAGTGCAGTGCTGTACAAAGTTTCTTTTCCTTTAAAGCCTGTCCTTAATCCACATGCGTGTGTGTCTGTTCTATAACTCCCTTTAACATTTTGCAAAAGGAGTGTGTCCCTTTAAGAATGCTCTCCGGTGGATATTTGTCTAATTCCAGGTGCCAGCGAACCCTGTGTTTTACCAGGTGCAGGACTGGGTCATTACTTAGGTATTTGTTTTCCAGATTACATAGAAAGGCCCAGGATTACAGACATGTTATCCCTGTCCCCCCTCTGTCTGTCAGGTCCTGATCCCTGCATGAAGCCTGGCTCCTGCTCCACTGTATACTCCTGTTTGCTGTCATGCCTGGCTTCTAGTGCTGCTGGAGATATTTCAGACCATATCCCAGAGCAACCAGCCTGCCTGGACCATGGATGAGAGGGGTGGAGGCAGAGCCAGACCCCCCTCTCCATGTCAACAGGGGCTTGATATGCTGATCAGTCTAGGCCATCTGTAATGGAAGTAGAAGTAGCGGTAATGACTTCTCTCTGTTCGCCCCTTTCCCTCCAATCCCTAGGGTTTTGGATGGGAGGGCAAGGGAGCAGAGTTGGGGGTACTGGGTGGGACGGGAGACAAATTTAGCCACAGTCCATGGTATCTGGACAGCTGAAGTCCTCTCTAAAGCATTCACGTAGAGTTCCACAATTATGATAATAAACAGTTTTATCATTGGGCTCCCAATCAATAATGCGGCTTCTTAAGGTTTAATATTTCAATGGTATTGATCATTTTAACAACCGTGTTTGTGGTCGGCTTGCCTTAACTGCAGCGCTGCTGGAAGGTGTGTGTTTGTGTGTGTACATGCATGTGTGTGTCTGTGTGTGTGCAAACGTATATATGTGTGTGTATGTCGTTGGGGGAGGCAAGGCAGAATCCGATCTCGCCTGCAGTAGTTTTCTAGAATGCCGTAGATCAGTTTCCCACCTCCCTAAAAGTGTGACTGATTCTACCATTTCACCATTCTGCTCAGCCTAGCCCTCTTCTGTACATTATGTTCTATCCTTTACTTTCATAACAAAAACAATCCCCCACAAGTTGTGGTCAAATGTTCTCTTAACCCCCTCTACCACCCTCATCCTGTTACTGTGTAGCAAATGAAATGGACTGAGTACAAACAGAGAAGCTCTGAAAGCCCTGTAGTTAGCAGATTTCACTTCCATCCTCTCTTGAGAGAACGGCTGTTTCCCGCAGATATAAATAGGGGCAGATTTGATAATTAGTAGAAATGAAGGTCCTGGGGCTTCCAGGACTTTGATCAGCACATTCCCCCCTTGTCCCTGACCTTTCATTGGACACGTCTCTTTCTCTCTCTCTCTCTCTCTCTCTGTCTATCTCTCCTCTCTCTCCCAGTAATCTAAAAGCATTACAGAGGAGCAGTTACACATATGCCTCTAAATATCTTCCTGGACGTCCTTCTGAATCTTAAGCATTTAGAAATCTTCCCAAGGATCATGATCAGTGTGGTGTCTTTCTGATTTAGTGCCAGACAGACCAATGTTCAAAAGTATGAAGTGTCCTCCTATGGGAGAGCCAGCACTGCATGCTAAAGGATGTGAGGTTTCATGTCAGGCTGTTACAAATCATTCAGTATCCATGTCTGTCTGTCTTAACTTGAGTAGACATGGTGGAAGTGTATCTAACTGATCTGATAAGTATTTGAAAGTCACAGCCAGAAGTAATAAGAATCTCTCTCTCTCTCTCTCTCTCTCTCTCTCTCTCTCTCTCTTTGTCTTGCAATCTTGCAGACTACCTGCTGTGTGCAGTGTGTGCTCTGTGCACCGGGTTGCCTGGGGGCGAACGTTAGTTTGTGCACGATAGCCCATCTCTGATTATACATCAATACCTTTATTCCAAGGGTAATTTATGCATTTATAAAATACAAAGCTGTGTCTAAACAAACCACCAGGGACAGCACAGGAAAATAATACAGTGCGGTCTTTCAGTATGGTTTGTAAATGAAGAAAGATAGCTTGCGGCTGCTGTAATAAGTTATTTTTGTAGTTATTAAAATAGTCCCTACTCTGTTTCATTCTTAACCTG
Organism: Monocentris japonica; assembly: GCA_900323365.1. NCBI lineage: Eukaryota > Metazoa > Chordata > Actinopteri > Trachichthyiformes > Monocentridae > Monocentris > Monocentris japonica. Next base: position 39,729 of record OOFE01004323.1, read on the forward strand.
ACATTTTGCAGAAGCCCACGTGCTACTCAAGAGTCAAGAGACCAAGGTCACATTTTTAAGAAATTACTGTGATTCTTTTTTTTTCTTTTCAGCTTCACTCTATGTTAAGTTGAAGTGTGGCTTTTGGGCAAATGTATCACTTTACAAAAACAACAGGAGAAGAAAGCAATGCATATTTAAATGGAATGTATTCAGTCTGCTCTCTCCTTCTCTGTTCCTCTATACAGAGGTTTGAGTAAAATGATATGAGGCTTCTCTCATTTGTACTCCTAGTCTGCCACAGCAGCCCCCCCATGCTGGTTGCTAATTGGCGGGAGACTGGGAGCTTCCTGCTGTGTGTTCGCTGCTTTCCCTTGCTTTGCCACCCCACCAGCTCTTTCACCAACACTCTGCAGAACCCAGTAATTAACCCACAGCTAATTAACTGCTTCTAATTACACCAGCACGCTGTTTCTATCACACCCTCCAAAAGTGAGGAGACACTCTAGTGCCATGTGTAAATCCCTTCTGGAAGGTTTTGGAAGTTAGCTGAGCTCTGATTGGATCATTTACTCAGACTCTCTTGTCTGTGGATTACAGTGGTTATGCATTGTGATTTTGCTGCTTCTTTTACTGTCTTAAATCACTTTGCTTCCGTTCTGCAACATGGAATGGATTAGCAGAATCTGATGGTGTTGTGTAAAGGGTAAAATCATGTTCAAGGTTCTATTTCAGGTCTATTAACAAAGGAGGCAATTGATACTACAAAAAAAATCAATTTTCCCTTCTCTGGCCAGGATTGCTAGTGCAAAATGGTTACTAAAATTGAGTGCTGTGAAACAAAAACAATCAACACATTGCCTCCTGGGTATTTGAGTATGTTCATATGGTAATCTGCTAGGATATTCTAGCTATAAGTGATATATTTTTGCAACCATAGTCTAGAGATTCCTGATGCAGGAAGTACATGTAACAGCAGTTATGAATGCTGGGAGTTGTAGTCTTGTCTCTAGTACCTCACGGCTGTAGGTTTGTACTGGCTGTGACATGACAGAAGCAGCATGCCTCAGCTCTGCTATCTTTGAGAAATACTCCCAGACACACTACAGTGACCAGCCCCCTCTATACACACACACACTCACACACACACACGTATACACACGCAGCACTGTTCTCCCAAGCCTCAGACTCAACACAGCCATGGCTATTTCTGTTCCACAGACTGATAGCTCCTACTGAAGATCATTGATTTTACGGGAAGCCCTGTTTACAGGCTGAGTGCCATCGACCTGAGGTGACTTTTTGCCTCCTGCAGTTGGAGCAACACTAGAGCACCCTTATGTCTGCATTAGGAGAAGCAGGGTAGACAGATTATTTACAGCACACAAGGAACAACCATACATGGTTAATCGGACATTTCTGATCAGAGACAATAAGCACTCCATGTCCCTCATATATTCATCATGGTGTAATCTCTATATTAATAGCAAACTTTTTTGTCTCACAACTCCCAGAAATATAGCGATGCATACTCTCTTTTTAAGATGAGTACACATTAAGATGTATGCATTAACATGAAAATGTACAGAATGGTGATGTTTGACACCAACATGATTTGTAGTTTCCCGTTTTCAGGCTATTTTACCTTATTAATTATTGGAAGTCAAATTATCAGAAATATTTATTTCACAACAAAAGAAAATCCATCACAAAGATTAACGCGAGAATATATTTGTATTAGTATTAGATTTTGTGTTTTCAGAATCTATATTGTAAATCATCTTGCGACCCCCTGGCTGGTCCTGGCCCCCAGGTTGAGAACCACTGGTTTACTATAGTTGACAGTTATTCCTCACTTATGAGTCAGGTCTTTGGATCAGGTATAACCTAGTAGGTTTCAGTCAGTTTGGGCAGCTAATACACAGTAGAGAGAGATAAAAAGAGACAATTGTATTACAGTGTTAAAAATGTAAATTCCCTCACAATAACAGCACAGTGTTAGAACCAGAATTTACTGGGCCTTGTCAGGCATTAAAATGGACTTAAGCTTAAGAGTGAGATGCATGCATGTGTGCATTGGTGATTAATTGGGACAAACCTAGGAGATAAACCTGGGCCTCCCTGTGCCTGAGGACTACAATGGTTCCCCCATCAATGAGCATGTCCCCAGTGCAACATCAAAGGCCTTCCCTTGCTTTATCAATAAGAGCCCTTCCTTCCCACATCTTCCTGTAACTTGCTTAGCATTTATGCCATTGATTTTCCAATAAGCGCCCCTTACCCTGCGGTGGCTGGCCAAGCTCTATGATGGCTCAGAGACCAGACACAGACAGACAGCATCACCAACGGACAATAGACAAAGGGGTCTGGTGCATTGTAGGGGGGCTCTGGGCTTTGTAATAACAGTTTTTTTTCCCTTTTTAAAGAGGTGTTCCCTCAATGCTAACGTAGATGTGGGTGAGAGTGGGGGGTCAGGCATGCACATGCACATAGCCCAGCAGGTTTCTCAGTTGGGGCTGGGTCAGAATTAATTCCCCAGGAGACCCTGGAGAGCAGGGTCCTCTGGTGGCGAGGCCAGGCCTCCAGGCAGGTGATTGGGCATGCTTATAATCAGATGGCTCCTTAGCCTTTAATTCCTCCCTCGCTCGGCCGGTAAATCCCACCTAATGAAAGGACCCATAAATAAAAACTTATCTCATTTTCCATCCATACCAAATGACATCCAGACCCACTTTCTGACAGGGTTCATTAGGACCTAGGCCTTTTTCAGGAGGCCTTATCTGCTTTGTTTGGATGCTGGGAGGAGGTGGAGTATGGCTTCTTATTCCCCTGTCTCAGGAGAGAGACAGGGAAGACCCTGACATAATGTCTCCTTAGACACTTGGCAACAGGAGTGTGAGTTCTATGGTCAGGCTCTGTGCATGGGCATGCTCTCCCTCAGAGCAGCTCAGGAATCCAGCCTTTTCTTCCCTCTGATTATCTCTTATTGTGAGCTGAGGCTTGTTTTGGCTGCATACAGCCTGCTTATTGTCAACCCAGTGGGCCCACATTCAAAAGTAGAACACATGGGCAGAGGCTATGGCAGGATCCCTTGTTTTTGCACAGTCAGCAGTGCTGCCAGTATGCAAAAGAAAATTACAACTTTTTTGCATTATACAGTATGTAACCTTGCATATTACCACTCAGCTGCAGTCACCTCTGCTGCCCTGATTCATCATTTTGATTTGTGGTTATTAACACAGTCAGCACACAGAGACACCAGCCTCCCCCACTTCCCCTTGTCTTCGACCGCGTCTCTCTGTCTGTCTCCCGGCCTTATGTAGTGCCTCCCAGAGATTAAAGCTTTTCCTGCTTTAAACAGGTGTCACTGAGCCAGGCAGACCTCCTAGAGACAAACAGCGTTATATCAGTTGACCCATCTGCGACTTGCCGACTCCAGACAATCCCATTGCTCATCAGTAACCACTGCAGGTTATTGAATTAGACCATCTTGATTTTAAAGGGCAATCCTGTTTTCTGTAAGCAGTGGACACACCAAGCTGGCTTAGAGCTCCAGCACCGATCAGGAGTCATCCTGCTCTCCTGTCAACTGCTAATTGCTTCAGGTATCTAACAACAGTAATGGGAATGGATGGGTACATATCTACAGTACAGTACAATGTGGCCACTTTGTTTGGACTCATCAAGGCAAGGAAGAGGGCAGAGAACTTTAGAGGTCATCGTGAGTGAACAATGTTAAGTACTAGTTGAATGTATGTGGGCCCGGTGTTCCCAGGCCTGGTTGAGACAAGCAGTGGAATCTGGAGGAGGGGCTGATGGAGTAGATTACAGGAACAAGGTGTGAAATGCTCCTTGTTCAGACAGGACATGTGGAGACTTTTTACTGAGGCCATCTTGTTAGACACATCACATTTTATAACTGTCTTTTTTCACTCTGTTTTATGTAGTTTATCCAGGGGCCTGTAGTTTAAAGAATCACTATCTTTGTCTGTTTCACATGTGGCGTGATTCTTTTTCTTGCATTACTCTCCCTGCCCCTCAGTCCATTTGTGTGAAATGGCTGTTGAGCTCGTGGCCTCTTATTAATGGAGCAGATAATAAATACAGACCGGTAGGGCTAGTGTCCCCTCACTCAATATGGCAGCCAGCTCTAAATCATGTCTGGCTGTATAAAGCAATCCTGTTAATAAGCCAGACAGCCTAATATCTTTCATTTTATATGCAAAGCAAGACAGAGGTCACCAGGTTCAGGCTTGTGTGGAGTGTAAACAATAAAATCAGGTGAACCATGCTGACAGAAAATGACTGTCACCAGTTATATATAAAAATACTCTCCACATTCAACTCTGATCACATATTAAAAGTGTAATATTTTTTAATCAAACAAAGTCCTAACTTCATTATTTGGTATATTAATCCTTACTTTGTAATTACCTACAGTGTTATTTGCTACAGTCCAAATACAAAGGTGCATTCTAAAAATGGCAGACCATTGTTGGTGAAGTTTAAGTGCATAGGCTGAAGAGGTCAGAGCTCCAGGCTGTATGTTGAGTGGGAGGGGAGCTTCATCAGACATTCATGAAGAGGCAGACCGACATTATCAATCTCTCCTCTCAGGCCCAGCCCTCAGTGGTTAATATGTTAGGGTGTGGGGGTACAGGCTCCATTCTGATCACAGCTGAAATTTGCATCCCTAAGTAAATAAGTAAATAAATCAAGTGCAAGCAGTGAATGTGCTAATCAACTGGGACATGGCGGTGAGCTTGGTGCCGGGAAACTTTGCTCATGTAATATTCAGCACTGGTGGGTTAAAGGGCAGCCCAGAGTTATTGGTTTCAGCCCGATTGCCCCCTTTAATCAATGTTGGCTGCATCCCTTTAATAAAATTATTAGCTCAGCAGTATCTTGCACTATCATTTTATCTCTTCTGCGCTCTAAATTGCGGCCTGTGTTGGGCCTCTCAGATGCTCGGGGCATGGCCAGCTCCCGAAAGCTCAGCTCCCATTTATTATTTCAGAGGCGGAGGATGGCTGTTTGAAACCAGGCTGAGCGTAGAGGTTATTGGATGCCAGATCTAAACACAGCTGCAGTGAAGTCCCAACCCAGCTCATGTATTTTCGGCTCATAGAAAAAACTGCCTTTTATTACTCTTTTTAGAGTGTATACGCATTTTCTAATTAATGTGCATGTATTGTACGCTACCTTGTATACACATGACTAGAAAGGAATGATGTTATTGGTGATGTTGTGATATTGTTAAGATTTACATGTTGTTGTTTTTTTTTCTTAGCTGGCTCAGAAATAGCATTGCAGTTTTAATCAGTACCATCACTATTTCTTCCAGTTATGTAAACGTACACTGTGCTGTTGGGTGGCTTCTCAGTGTCTAATTATCTCACAATTAATCTATTTTATTCATTAAGTTAGCCTGTTTCTCCTCTTTTCTGACTGGAAGTTAATTAAAAACGGATGTAGGATTTGCAGAATGTAAGATTAGGGGTGTTGTTTGGAAGGTGAAGATAAAAGATGGTACCTTCCTGATATGGCAGGAAGATGAATCATGGATGGCTTATTAGTGCTAGTCTCAGGTATTGTGTTTAAGTACCTAATCTAACATAATGAGTACTGTGTCATTTTTCCAATTATATCTCAGACTTTTGTCTCTCACCCAGTTCACCATACATTAGATCTAAAAGTTTCTCGACATAGATGTTCCTTGCATGAAGCTATCTGTGACCTGATCTCTCCTTTAGGTGCACAGCGTTAGTGTAGGAGAATACAGCCACTTAGGTTCGGAAAAATGGCATGGAAAATGTGTGTTTGTGTGTGTTTGTGCATGTGTGCATGTGTGTTCTCATTAAACATCCCCAGTACAACTTTAATCTCTTATCTCTCCCCCTCCGTGTTTCTGCAGGCCTGGATGCGATGAGCGCCTCATGTAGGCATCAGCATGGACAGCTGTGAGTCTCCTGTGGTTTCTGGGACAGACGATGGGCTCGGCTCCTCCACCACCTCCCAGCATCAGCAGCAGCAACCACCACAGCCCTGGAACGATCACTCTAACCCTTCCACCAACCAGGCCCCCTCCCTGGACCCCTTGTCTCTCTCTGCTCCCTACCCTTCTCAACCCCAAAACCCCAGTGCACCCCATGACGGGGTGAGAGAACCACAGCTTCAGCAGCAGCCAAACCAGACATCACCCCAGGTCCACAGTGACAGCTCCGCCACAGGCCAGCTGCACCTCAGACGAGAGGGTCTTGAGGAGGAGGAGCAAGAAGGAGTGAGCTGTGGAGAGGAGGAAGAATTGGAGGACTTGGATGAAATGGAAATTGACAACTGTTTCCCAAGTCTTCAACCCTTCCCTGGGGTGCCCATGGCTCAAGGGGGAGGAGGCATGCCCACTCTCCTGCGACAGCAGCCTACACAGCAGCGGGGTACAGCTGACAGTGGGAGTGAGGAAGGAGAGGAGGAAGAAGAAGAGGAGAGTAGTGATGTGGAGAACTTGGCTGGAGAGATAGTCTACCAGCCAGATGGCTCAGCGTACATCGTAGAGAGCCTCAGTCAGTTGATCCAAAGTGGTGGGGGCATGGTACCCAGCCTGCTTCCCACAAACTCTCTCACCAGTGGGGGGAAACTGGGGGAACCTTCTGGGACCTCATCCTCTGTCTACCCTCAGATCATCAACACGTTCCACATAGCCTCGTCCTTCGGGAAGTGGTTTGGCAACTCAGACCAAGGTTTCCCCAATACCTCAACACTGGCAGGCCTCAGTCCTGTCCTGCACAGTTTCCGTGTCTTCGATGTGCGGCACAAAAGCAACAAGGATTACCTGAACAGCGACGGGTCTGCCAAGAAGTCCTGCGTATCCAAAGATGTTCCCAACAACGTGGATTTCTCCAAATTCGATGGGCTAGCCCTCTATGGCAAGGGTAAGCCCATTCTCATGTGTTTTCTCTGCAAGCTGTCCTTTGGCTATGCGCGTTCCTTTGCCACTCATGCCGTCCACGATCACCACATGACACTGTGTGAGGACGAGCGGCGGCTGCTGGGGGACAAGCATGCATCTGCCATCATCCAGGGCATTGGGAAGGACAAAGAGCCCCTCATCAGTTTCCTGGAACCAAAAAACAAGAGCTCTCCTCTACCACCCACCCTGCTCCCCATTAACTCTGGCCAGAGCTTCTACGGCACGTTCAGTGGGGTCCACCTGGAGTCTGGAAGTGGCAGTGGGGGCAGTGAGGCCCTCCTGAACAAAGATTCTGACTCTGGCCTCCAGCAACAGCAACAAACCCCACTAGGCTCAGTCCTCTCTCTCGGAGGACTGGGTAGTCCCAAAGCACCCACTCTTACCTCAACACCAAGCCCTGCCAAAGACTCCAGCACCCTGCCCAAACAGGGAGGGAGAACAGAGGGGCCTGCTGGCAAAGAGGGGGCTTGCAAAGGGGAAGATGGGGACACAGAAGGACATGAAAGCAAGGTACACCTGTCAAGCCAGACTGGGGTCTTGGAAGAAGAGGAACTGTTATTAGGGGAGGAGGAAGATGAGGTGGAGGCGGAAGGCACTGCAGTGGCCTGTGGTGGTAACAGTAGCAGCGGCGGAGGTGAAGTAGGGGAACCGGCTGTCTCAAACCAAAGCATTTCCAAATCTCCTTTATTAATGCCTAGTAGCGCTCTCCAGCCTTCTGCCTGCACCTCTGCAGTCAGTTCCACGGTCAACAGCAAAGCCCCAGCTTCCACTTCTTCTTCCTCTGTCAAAGAAGAGGGTTCTGCTGCAGATGGTGGGGGGAGGACCTCAGAGCTCCCTCTGAGCTTTAACTGCCAGGGGCCCACTGTCCCCATGGCAATGGCGGCAGCCGCTGTCAGAGGGAGCGAGGATGAAACTGCTGGCACTTCCTCCTCACCTCTGTCCTCCAACGCTGCCGCTGATGAAAGTGCCAATCGAGATAGTGCCACAGCTCCAGAACCAAATGATTGCCCAGCAGAGGGAGAGGAGGAAAATGGAGCCCTTCTGCACCATCACCACATGCACCACCATCACCATCACCTCCACCCTTCATCCCACGCCCATTCACACCCCCTCTTAGGGGTCCCCTGTGACATGACGGGGATGGGTGAGTGTTCACAGAACCATGGGCCTGGAGGCAGCGGAGGAAGTGGGGTAGAATGCCCCAAATGTGACACTGTTTTGGGTTCCTCGCGTTCCTTAGGTGGTCACATGACAATGATGCACTCACGCAATTCATGCAAGACACTCAAGTGTCCCAAGTGCAACTGGCATTACAAGTACCAGCAGACTTTGGAGGCCCACATGAAGGAGAAGCACCCAGACTCTGGAGGCTCCTGTGTGTACTGCAGCAGTGGTCAGAGCCATCCTCGTCTGGCTCGTGGAGAGAGCTATACCTGTGGATATAAGCCCTTCCGTTGTGAGGTATGTGGAAAAGCTATATAGTGGTAATTAATGTTTTAAGGGTTGCAATAGAATAGTTATGAATTTAATTCAAAACAAAATTTCCTATTTTCCAGGTGTGCAACTACTCAACCACCACAAAGGGCAACCTGAGCATCCACATGCAGTCAGACAAGCACCTCAACAACATGCAGACACTGCAGAATGGGGGCTCCATTGGCTCTGCCCAGGAGCAGGTGTTTGGGCATGCCCCAGGAGGAGTGGTGGCTGTCCCCTCAGTGACCCAGGCCAGCAGCCACCACCCTCCCCACCACCACCACCCTACCCAGTCCTCCACCCATATGGCCGGACCGTGCGGGGCTCCCTCACCCACCAAGCCAAAAAGCAAACCCACGTGGCGGTGCGAGGTTTGTGACTACGAGACCAATGTGGCACGAAACCTACGTATCCACATGACCAGTGAGAAGCACATGCACAACATGATGCTACTCCAGCAGAATGTGACCCAGATGCAGCATGGCCGGCTGGGCCTGGGAGCAATGCCCTCGCCCTCTGAGGCTGAGCTTTACCAATACTACCTGACCCAGAACATGAGCCTTCCCCCAGGCCTCAAGATGGACCCTGCTGGAGCTGAGGCCCAGTTCCTGATGGGAAGCTTCCACCTGGATCCCAATATGGCTGCCCTAGCCCCTGCATTAGGTGAGTTGGGACTCAGTAGTAGTGGAGACCATTTTGGCTCTGCAGTCCTTTAAAGTTCACAAGATTCAAATCATTCTCACTACTTCCAATTGTTTACTAACAGTAAACAGACTTTCAGAGCAGTAAATCAAAGTAAATCAAAGAGTCTGCTTTGATTGAGAAGGAAAGGCCTGGCATTTGAGTATCTGCTTGGCTAATGTATGCACTTATTGAACCCGATCTTAAATCTAAATTCAGTCATTTATAGTCTTACTGGTGTAAACTAAACATAAAAAGGCTATGCCCTTTTTATTAATCTAACAGCATACAAAATGTTAAACAGGAACAGCCTAGTCTTGCCCTTCTCCGTTCATACATACTCACACCTATCTTTCATTTTGGCAGCTCTCTTTCTTTCTCTGTCCCTTAGGTATGCCTGCCCTACTGAACTTGACATCATTCTCCCTTTTTACAAGCAGAGTGGGGAGGCGAAAGATGTTAAAATTGAGAGACCTTTAGAGGGTGGACTTTGGCCAGAACCTCTCCTTGTTTCCTCACTGAAAAAGATAGTGTGTTGTCCACATGACAGTAGGCCTGCAGCTCCTATCCTGTCTCCACTATAGACCCTGCTAGTGCGCAAGACTAGTTTGCCATTCAGTTTCATCTACATATTTGTAGCTATATGTGCCAAGTAAAATATATAGATATGGAAGCCTAAGGACATTGACATTCGCTCAAGACATTGTCTTTATCTCTTCCTCTCTGTTTTCTTAACAGGACTTCTCAGTCTATGACACCATATCTGTGTCATTTGGCTGAGAATTTCCCTTTGTGATACCTAATTTTGCTCACAAAAGCTTGGTGTAAGTTAGAGGGCCAGGGCTCAGTGTTCTCTCCTTCCTGCCTTGTCCCTCAGCCAGCTAGCCTCAGCCTTTTCATGTCATTATTCCCAAACTGCTGCTGAACTCCACCATTGGAGTTCTTCACTTTTTTCCAACTTTGTAATTGCAGCTATAAATTTTATCTTGGTCAAAAAAGGGAGGATAGAGGGCCCAGCATGGGTAATTCAGCAGCATAGCGGAGTGTTTGGCGTGCCAGTTACAACCCCACAGTTTGTACAGACTTGTCTCTAACTGTCGCCAGTTCAAAGACGCGAATAAGAATTGATTGCTGTGACTAATTCTTTTTTTTCCCTCTTCTGCCATCTGGTTCATTTTCCTGTGAGGCGAGCTTTAATAAGCATGTTACAGGGAGGCAATGATGAGACATTAGTCTGGGCCTGTAAACTACAGTAGTGTCATCCTCAGTCACACTTTAAGGAATGTTCTGACCCATCGTACACATACATTCTGATATTAACTGTACACAGTGATGCACACTACTTAGTAAATCTTTGAGAGAATTTGCCATCACAAGGAGATCTTGGACCAGAGATGTATCCATCTCTGTTGAGCATCCATCTGCCCTCCTTAGCTCTTTTTTCTCTTAACTGTGGATTTTTGACTTTTGAGTTCATTGTCAACGAGAGAGATGACAAATCCTGACCTCACATGATCTCAGCCTATTGGTAATCCTCATGCCCAGGATTCAGCAAGTACAGTGAGAGGAAGAGAGAAGGGAGAGCACAAGAGTACAAGAGAAGGGAGGGGAAAGTGTCTTTTAGTCATTTTGTGCTTGACTTTGTTGTCTATTATACTCTGTCAGTGTAACAGCACCCAGATATAGCCATCAGAAAATCCAACAAAGCCAGACAACCATTTATCTTTTGGAAAGTGAGTAACCCAAGAGACTGAGATAATGTGTATAAAGTCTTGGTCTTGGACACTTTTTTATATATAAAGTTTTCAGGATTCTCCAATGATGTCTGTTGATACAAACCTGTAATGTTTTTCAAAAGTCGGAATATTTCCAGACTAGCATCGCTCCCTTTCTCCAAACATGGACACGGGTTGACATAAATACATTCACAGTAGTAGGATTTCAATGTAAAAGAAACCATGCCAAAACGTATGTATTTCTACAAACCACAGACTTAACCTAATGTTATATAGCCATGAAGGCATTTAGTGAGGAACGGTATCCAGGTCTGTGTTGGATCACTGTGTCTGCAGCGTAAGGGAGCATGAGAGACATATAGGAATGAGAGAGGAGAGATGTAAGGTGTGGAAAAAGATAGGACGAGGGTAGAGAATGGATGTGTGTGTGAGAGAGGAAGCCATGACTGGGGAGCTAGGTCTGTGAGTGATTTCAGAGGGCTTCTCAAAGGTCTCCCTCTCCTGGCTATAAAAACTCAGGTAATGGAGAAAAGTCCGAGAGCAGGCTACATACTGCAGCAATAAATAAAAAGGGGCTGCTGGAATTAATTTAGTGTAAAGCCAGGCGGGGTCAAGCCAGCATGCTCAGTCTGGGCAGTGATAGATTAAAGATCAGCAAGCAAAGGCAAAAACTCCCTGGCCACTCTTACTGTGGTTGGTATTGTAGGATATGCACATGCTGTGTTTTTACCCTCCCCATCGTTTAGACTCAGTACCAAGCAGGATTAATCCTTTAGGTGTCTGCATTGATTTAGAGGCAATCTGGAGAGAAAGATGCAGAAGAATTCAAACAGAGAAGTGGATTTTTAAAAAATATTATTCAGAGAACAAGGGTGCTGGATTTGATTTACAGTAATGTGTGCTTGGGAACTCTTTAGTTCTCCAGTAATGATAAAATAACTTTCTTTTTCTGCAGAACTCATGGCCTCTGGAGTTGATTTAGTGTCAGGCCATGAAAGTGCACCAGTCCAAACAGGGTTACGTGTAAGTCCATACTCTGGCAGTGCGAATTTCTGCTCAGGGCGAAAGAGTCCAGGCTTTCTTCTTCCCTAGCTCAAAGGAAGGATAATCTTGATTTAATAAAATTAGGCACAAAAATACATACAAGGACATTATCCTCCAAGAGGTATCGGACTTGGAGAGCAAATCCACTTTGACTGTAAAGACAAACATGGTTCTTTGTTGAAAGTTAAACCACACACCTTTCACTTTACCCAAGATGTTTTCCATGCTGAGAGAGACTGCAACTAAGAGTTCCTTTGGAAAACACCATGCTTCCACCCCCTCAAAGAAACTTAAAATAATGTCCTGAGAAGTTCATGTAACACAAAGTTAAATAAATTGATGGCCAGATAAGTAATGCATGAACGCTTCACTTTCATTCAGACCTTGTTTTTTGAATACACCTGACTGAATGTGTATATGTAACTGTCTAAACACTGTCCACCTCTCTGTACCCTTTTCTTCTTTGTCTTTCTGTCTGTCTGCCTGCATGTGTGTTTCCTGGACACTCTAGTAGGTGGGGAGATCCCCATGGATATGCGACTGGGCGGTGGGCAGTTGGTGTCCGAAGAACTGATGACCCTGGGGGAAAGCCTGTCACAAACCAGCGACCCCTCACTCAAGCTGTTTCAGTGTGCTGTGTGCAACCACTTCACCACTGACAACTTGGATGTGCTTGGTATGCATATGGGAGCTGAACGCAGCCTACCCGAGGAGGAGTGGCGTGCTGTGGTGGGAGACTCTCACCAGTGCAAGCTGTGCCGCTACACCACCCAGCTCAAGGCCAACTTCCAGCTGCACTGCAAGACAGACAAGCATGTGCAAAAGTACCAGCTGGTGGCCCACATCAAAGAAGGGGGCAAGGGCAATGAGTGGCGCCTGAAGTGTGTGGCCATTGGCAACCCAGTGCACCTGAAGTGCAATGCCTGCGACTACTACACTAATAGCCTAGAGAAGCTGAGGATGCACACCGTCAATTCCCGCCATGAGGCTAGCCTCAAAGTCTACAAGGTGAGTGCCCTTTCAAGCTCATTTATCCCACCTACCACTCAGCCTTGTCTTGGCAATGTATCATAATTTTCAACTGCTAGAGACATTAATGACTGAATATCTGTCTTTTCATGCAACATAATGCCCCACCTTCTGTATATTAAGTCCTCTTCACGTATCACCCCTTTTGAATTTCTAAACCTTTTGGAAAGCATTTCAAAAAGTGATGTCTGAATATTTGCACCGATCACAGTCCCAGTCAAAACGAGGCTCAGGTGTGCCAGGGTGAGGCCAATCTGCTGTGTATTCTTTTGATTAGTAGAACTGAGCTATCACTCCTACTTTGCCTTGTAAACCAATGATTTACTCACTAGGCTTGTTTGAAAATGTTCATATTGTCTGTGAGGTCAATGGAGCGGGGCTGTAATAAAGACTAGTACAAGTAAAACGTTTATATGTTACTATTGGGAATGTTTATTATCCTAGTGTATTGTGGTCAGTTTTGTACAAATGGTAAAAAGTATCCTTCACCCTCTCCTCTACTGACTTGATACTCCTCAACTGCACACAGTGAAGGTTCCAGTGCCTTCCCACACCACTAACATAGCTGCTCTCCCGAGGCATGAATGATAGCTTTGTTGTCTAACCCTTGCCTTCCCAGCAGCCATAGAGAAGCAGGGCCACACTGCAGCCAGACAAGAACATGGCAGGTGAAGCTGGTTTGGAGGCTTAGGGGTGAATCACTTGGAGAGGAATGAAGAAGTGTGAGGAGACAGAGGTTTGGTGCTAATACTCCTCGGAGCGGGAAAGGCTGAATCGTTCTCGACAGCCGTATTGATTTTTGCTGGACTTGGAGCTTCACCTTCTCCTCTAATCATTCCATAATAGCCAATGGATGAACACTCTCCGAACAAATGGCCATAAATCTAACAGGCCTGATTCCACTTAGGTACCTATCCTGTGTGTCTGCGGCTGCGGCCACTCTGTGTTTAACCCAAACTGGCATAGCTGCACATACACACACACACACACACACACACACATGCACACACATGCACACACTGACATAAACAAACACATACTCCCTAAGCCTACCCTACCCTATGTACAAACCCACAGATTCTGACACATACCAATGCAATATGTACTCTTGCCTTCATACTAGTAGATGCTGCCTTTATTTACCCTAAAAGTCCACTCCATTTTCAAGTGTTTGAGTTTTAGAAAGCAAATAGGCAAAACAAACATTATATTACATCATATTGCTTGACCATTTTTTGTTGCTGTATCTTTTGCAGCACAACTGCTTTTGGCAAACACCATTATGCATGGTGTTTTTAATCACATTAAAAACTGAGGTGAAGTGGTCCATTTCAAACCCCTCCAAAACCTGTCTCTTTGAAAGCCCCCCAATGTTATGAATGATTCCTCAGAACCACTGATATTTTTATTGCAGAGTTCCTGTCTGCAAGGCTTTTGTACTGAAAGAATAGTAACTGAGAGATTTTACAACACTCCATTCAAGGGGAAGGTGTGATGCTGGGTTCCCAGTTTGATCATTAAAGAGGTTTGTGAATGTGTTGAATCTGTCGCGTGAATGCAGAGAAGCAGAGAGCCTGATTGTCTTTGTGTTTCCCCAGACTGTGCTCATCCTCCCCTGGACTGAGCTGCTGGGCTTACCCTGGCCCACATGCCAATGACACTGTCTCACACTGGACCAAAATAGACAGGCTCTGGCATCTACTCTAACCTCACACCTATGGAGGGAAAGACTTGTTTTGTCTCACAGGACAGGGAAAAGTTTATATTACATCGTCTGTGTGCCTTCCACTTCGCTGTGAGCCCAAAAGGTGAAAGAGAAACAGACAGATGTTTTTTTTTCCTCTGTCTCTTTTTCCTCTCAACTTTTCAGAAGAGAAGAGACATATGTCATCCTGCTGCTCAGGCTGTGGGGGATTAAATATGTACAACACATCCAGGCATGATCATTTTTCATGACTTAAGCCTCTTAAGATGGCTCCATACTTCTTAAAACCAATTGATCTCCCCAGTAAGAGATAGAGTGCATCTGTCCAGAAATTACCTGCTCTCTCACCCACACAGAACTGCTGTCCTCATAGGCTCTCATCAGCCCAGACTCTCAGTCCTAAAAAACCAAAGATGTTCACTAGTTGACAAGAATTATTACTGCATTTCATGACCCACAAATGTGATTAGCGGATAACAAGTACATGGTTGTGAGGGCTTTTGGCAGCATTGGCTCCCCACTTGACAATGTCACAGTCTTCGTTTCACATTGGATTTACAGTCCTGGTAGAGCAACTGACAGGCAGAAACCCACAGTGGCCCACAAGCCTGCAAACCCAGCCTGGTATATTATGCAAGGATGAAGAAAGGCAAATCGCCATTCATTTATTCCTCCCCAAAGAAATCTGATGCAAATAGCACCATTTTTAACCTTTTTGGGGAGAAAATAAATCATCAAGTCAGCATAAACAGGCTTTAAGATGTGGGAGATCCCTGGGACACTTCACCCAAATCAAACTGGTTTGCATTAAACAGGCCCTTTGTGTGCACGGCTCCATATAAATTGGAGCCTGTAATTACTGGAATTAAAAAGGAAGGTTTAAACTGAGGGCTAAGCTGGATGGGATAATTTGAGAGTCTGTGGTATGCGGCCCATATTAGGGCTTTCTAAAAATATCACCCCCACCACCCCATGTATTGGAATGTTCCAAAAGACCACGGAAAGATCCAGCAAGTTGTCCTGACCGCATGGACCACTACACAGTGGGGGGTGATGCTGTCTTCTCCCGAGTACTGTGTGCTCAACTGAGATACTGTACCCAGTCTGAGCACTGCATTTTCTGCCAACTCCCCTGTGCTCTGAAGTGAACTTTGACCTTCTCTTCATCCCACGCACTATGGGATTTGTAGTGGCTCTGGTGATGGCATGATAGTCACCCATAAGCTTCTATAATGGTCACTCCTAAGCACAAACAGATGGGCTGTGCTACAATATGCAGATAACCACAAAAGTTTTATCCACGTATGCTTTTAGAATGTTTAGCTCTCCCCTGAGACTCTGTCCTCGGCTCGAACAAACCCAGCTTCCATTCTCCTTTTACAGTCAGCCACATGCATATTATGTGAATACGATAGGCCTTATACCACTAGCAGCAGGCCTCAGGGCTTGGCTATGGGCTTGACTATGTGTTAGTGTGGAGGTGAGATGAGTGGAACTAATCCAACTCCCAGGCCCTGGCTGCTCTGGCCAGACAGGATGGGTGGGGCCTAAGCCAGGACCAGGCACAGGCCTCTGCTTCCAGTCAAGGGTTGGAGAAAGGGGAGGAGCATCGGGGGGG